>CM076575.1:923174978-923243273 GCA_034641835.2 Pinus albicaulis | reverse complement strand
TGTGGGAGACCTAAGTCATCGGAGAATGCATTCAAGATGGCAAGAAAATTTGAAAGAAAAATTATGGAAACAAGGAGGTCTCTATGGATTTTATCACAGGCCTACCCAAGTTCGAAGGAAAGAGTGTTATCATGGCGGTAGCTGATATAATTTCCAAGTATGCACATTTTTGTGCATTATCTCATCCTTTCAAATCCAGCACAATTTCTACTGCATTTGTGGAAACAATTAGAAAGCTACACAGAAAACCAAATATTGTTGTAAGTGATAGAGATCCCATTTTCACTGGAATTTTTTAGATAGAATTTTTTTCTTGTCTTGGTACTCAATTAGCTCATAACTCATCTTATCATCCTCAATTTGATGGAAAAAATCAGATAATGAACAAATGTTTGAAAGGATATACTTGTTGCTTTGTATATGATAGATAAACACAATGGGTCAAGTGGTTACCTCTGGAAGAATGGTGGTATAACACGTCCTTCCATACCATAGAAAAAATGACCCCATTTATGGAACTTTATGGATACCATCCACCGTCCAGCACATCATATTTAAGAGACAATTCTAGGGTTCAAGCAGTGGAAGATCACATTGAGCATTAAAGACAAGTTCTTCAACTCATAAAGGATAAACTAATTCTATAAAAGAATCAAATGAAACAATAGGAAAATTAGTGTCATAGTGAAATAAGTTTTGACATGGGTGATTGGTTATTTTTACGGCTACAACCATACAAACAAATGGCCCTTGAGCAAGATAACTAAAACAATAAATTATCACCCAAGTACTATGGCCCTTACAAGGTTTTGCAAAAGATTAGTACTATGCAATACAAATTGGAGTAGCCAACATCTTCCTAAGTACACCCAGTTTCCCATGTTTCATGCTTAAAGAAGGTTATAGGTGACAAGCTCCCATTTCAAACTATATTTCTAGAACTTCATGAGGAAGGAAAAATCTTATTGGAGCCTGAAGAAATCACGAAAAAAAGAGTCTAGCAGCTATGGAATTGATCAATTTCATAATATCTCATTAAGTGAACGAACTTACCTACTGAATATTGCACATGGGAGGATGAGTATTTTATACAGAAGCATCTAAAACTACTCAGGCATTGAGGACAACACTTTTTTGAAGGAGAGGGGCATGTTAGGTCCCTATAATACTAATGCAGCCCCACTATTTTTATTTTTGTGGCCCATAGAAGTCCACTATTTTTATTGGTGTGCCCCATAGAAGCCCACTATTGTTAGTGTTGTTACCTTACATTATTATTATTATGTATGCCTTAATTATATTTTGACCCTTTGGACTCCTATATATATCAACGAGGTCTTGTCATTTGAATCATCCAAGAATTGTCATTTATGTGATGTAAAGGGAGCTTTCCCCCTCAAAGTGGCTTATTATCAAGTCATTGATCTATATTTTCTTATGTTTCTGTGTTATTTTGATCTAGATACATAACAATAAAACCATAAACCATTTATGGTTTTTTTATTCTACATGTTGACTAGTGTTGCTTAACATTCATTGCCTACTAGTGATCTATATTTATTCCCTACTGTTACTCAACGATTATTATTTTTTATTTCTCTACACTAATTCCATGCTGCATTATAGAATTGTAAGGTGTATGAGTCACCTATCCCAACATTCTCCCGCTTTTCATATGATAAGGAAGAATAAATTAAATTTTAGGCTAATTTATAGGGCACATAAGGCCCACAGACTCACAAAACCACCTAAATTTACTTGTGCTCATCAGTTTCATAAATGCATCTATAACATTCTACAAAGCATCAAGTTTCTTTAGTATCACATTTCCATCCTCTACCATGTCCCTAGAAAAATGGTATTTGATGTTTATATGATTTTTCTTTACATGAAAGGTTGATTTTTTGGCTAGAAAACTTGCATTGTTACTATTTTTGATGTATAAAAGGTGTATTTTAAATGCCTATTTATCCTACATTAATTATCAATCCAGGTACAATTTTTTATTTCAAGAGTGTACTCTGTCTGAGGCTGAAATTCAATCTAAGAGCAATGCCTTGCAATATGTAGTACAGTGTTGTAAATACAAGAGTAAATAGATGCTTGGAAATGAAATCTAACTATAATGACATGAAATTAAATGCTCTGAAATCCAATCATTCACTCTGCAATCATCAGTCAAGGATGCAGTAATGATAACTATTTCCTTTAGCAATTGATGTAATCAAAACAAATGAAAAAAAGATAATCAATCTGAGAATGAAGGTAGAAATAACCAGGTGTTATTTACAGTTGATGATCTCGTATTAAAACAATTAAATGGAAATGGAAATTGAGCCAAATCACTAATGCTGCTAATGAAAGTAAACTAGGCGAGTTCTTAAAAACAAAACCAACTCTTTGCAGGAATGAAATAGACTGTAAACTAATTAACTGAAAGGAACAACAAATCTAGAATTGAATAGCAATAGAAATGAACAGCAAGCTCTTAACTAATGGAATTGAACAACACTTCTATCTCATGGTATTGAACAACAAAACTCTGTTGAACAACAAATCCTATTGAACAACAAACTGAACGGAACAATAAATTCAATTGGAACAGCAAATGGATTGGAACAACGACTGCAATAGAACAACAACTGCTGAACAACATAGCTCTGTTAAAACATAACAAGATAGGTTATACATAGATTAAGATTCTTGTAAAATTA
This sequence comes from Pinus albicaulis, assembly GCA_034641835.2. Taxonomy (NCBI): domain Eukaryota; kingdom Viridiplantae; phylum Streptophyta; class Pinopsida; order Pinales; family Pinaceae; genus Pinus; species Pinus albicaulis. The sequence continues at coordinate 923,240,559 of CM076575.1, read as the reverse complement.
GAAAGGAACAGCAATGCAATTCACCAATATAACACACCAATATTATGAAGCAATTAAACAGTAAACTATTAAACTTGAAAGCTGTAATAAAACAAATGCAAACTGTCACACAACGATAATTGAAAGATAATATTAATACAAACAGTAGATAGATCCACCAGGGCTGGGCCCTTAGCCACCAGTGAAACACCGTTGGGATACTCCAGAGTCAAGAGATTGAACGAAAACTAGATCATGTATTAATTGGGAATAATAACGTTTACAACAATCGCTCTTTGATCACAAGAGTCGATAAGAAATTACAGAGTTACAAAAGGAGTTTAAATAATAATCATTCTGTCCCCTGATTTCTACAAGCACTGCCTTTTATAAGAATTCGGCAGAAAATACAAGAAACAATGATAGATTTTGAACAACGATCCCTTAGGATCAAAAGATCCTAAGGGATTCGCTCCCTTTTCTTCTTTTAGCTAATGCTTGGTCTTCTTAGGCTGTAGCCGTGTTTTTCCCTGTCTTACTTTAGTTGTGCATTCTGATTTCATCCTTTCTGTCTGGATACGACCCTTTGCTGGAGGAACAGCAGTTACTCCTGTTTTAGCTTTGTCTTTCGAATGGTGGTTTCCCACTTCATTTTTTTCCTGTTGAGAATAAAAGACAAACTTTAGCTAATTTTCACAATAAACATTAATATTTGCAATTTTATCATAATCCTTCAATATATCATCTTTCTAGAATAAAAAGAGTTATGTTTAAAGGAAAAAGGAGAAGAAATACATGGTGAATTCATACCTTTTCCAATGCTCAACACACCCCCCTGCTTACCCTTTTTCATGTCCTCATGAAAACCATAATTTACATGTAAAGCAGTTAGGGAATAGGCTGGAGAGGATTTTTCATTAAGAGGTATAAAACCATGATTTATAGCTAAAGCTTCAAAGATGTGCCTTGTCTGTCCTTCAGGTAATTCATATTTGGATTTATAGTCTGTTGCAGGATACCATATAATAGGACTTCGAAACCTACAACCTAGCCAGTATGGGCCCTCCCTCAAGATGAGGTTAATATAGAGAATCAAGCAGTTAGCAGCTAATCCAAAATTTCTATAATTAAATGGCTCTCTGTCTTGAACATTCCGATTGGAAATATTCCATCGGACTTTAGCTGCTATATAGGCCTAGTTTCTGATAGATAGGAAATATTCTACCCCATTCAAGAAAATTGCTTTGTGGACGGGTCCCATTGTCTGGATCACACCCTCCTTTGTCATTAGACTCTTCTGCCTAGCCCATAGTTGTAATGGGTGTCTCGATTCACTCCTAACCCAAAGGTCTATCTCGTTTTCTTGCCTCTGAAAAGTATTATAGGCCTTGAGCCATTTCAGCTGGTTGACAGCAAATGAAATAAATGCTTGAAATTGGATATCGCCCACAAAAGGGCTGGGATTTGTCTCCATTTCCCCAGCTAATATAAAATTGTGCAAATAGAACTCATAGAGGAGACGCTGGAATTTTACTCCATATAGTTTGCAGCAACTTATAAAATCATCTACAGTGTTTAAGTCTATAGGTTTTCCTACCCTAACAACTTTAATTTTTAACTGTAAATATCTTTCTACTAAAACAAGGCATAATTTTTGGCAGGGCATATACATGCTAGAATATCTATGTATAAGGAGCAGAGGGTATCCATTTGATTCTGGACCATTTTTAATCTACTCCTTACCTCTTCAACTTTCTCTTCTACCTTCTGACACTTATCGTAGGCTTCAACCTCTGATGCACTGATGTCCTTTAGTTGTTGTTTTAACTGTTGATATTTATTTTTGGGAATAGTCTCTTCTTCAAGATTTTCCCTAGCCTTTTGAGCCTGTGTCAGCTCTTCTTGGAGTTTTGCTATAGTAGGTTCTATTTACAATGTCGGTCTAAACATATTTTTCACAGACCTATACATTCTCATTTTGAGCAACTGCGTCCATATAAACTTCCTGTTGTTCCTCGCTATCGTGAATGAGTGTGGGCTCAGTTTGAGTTTCCATGGCCCTTGTATTGTGGGGTTCTATTTGAATCATTGCATTCTTCATTTTCAAGGTTCTTTTAGAGACTTTCCCTTATTTTAGCACCCTAATCCTCTGCCTGAGTTGTTTTACTAGCTTTTGGAGCTTTTTCCGTTCCCTCCACAACTTCCCAAGTTCATTTTTCTTCATCTTCTTCTTGGAAGGAACAGCTATTTCTGTTTCTGTACTTGGTTGCTCGGCTAGGGTTTTCTCTTCAGCAGTCGTGCCTTCGTCCAGGCTTGCCTCTATGCTTTCTGATTGGAACATTTCTTCAGCGTTCGCATGCTCCTGGCCACATTCCTTGAGGGGAATAACCCTAGTTGGTTCTGCTGATCCCTGAGGGTTTCCTTCATCAGGCATTTCTTCTGTCGTATCTTTGTTGATAACAACTTGTTCCTGCAATTGGTCTATCTCAATGTTGAGGTTAAGTGGATTGTGGGATTGTATATATTCACTCATATTGGCCAAGATTTGAGCCAATTGGTCCTCCTCTAATGGAATCTGTGGTGGGCTTGCAATGGAGGTTTCGGGAGGTTCTTCTTCCTCTCCTTCATTTTCACTGGTGTGATTACTTTCTTCTTCTCCACTAGTGTTGTGACTTCTTTCTTCTTCATCAATGTGATGACTTCCTTCTTCTCCACTAGTGTGGTGACTTCTTTCTTCTTGACTGGTGTGGTGACTTTCTTCTTCATGCTGATCTCCTTCTTCTTTATCAGTGTGATGACTTCCTTCTTCGAGTTGCAGAGGTTGTTCATCTTTCGAACTAGGTAGTTCTAAGGGTTGGCTGCTTCTACCCTGAAGACTTCCTATCATTCCCCTACTTCTCCTAATCCTGGAGGACTTTCTGTGCTTTAAAGGTTTTGTTGATGTGCTAGTAACTCTTTTACGTTTTGGGGCAGGTAGAGTTGTTCCTCCATCAATTGAGAATATCAATTCTTCCCAACTAGTCTGCTCCTAGGCAAGACTGTAACTCACTATTAATCAAATTAAACAGTGATGGCTTACCACCATGGCTATATGACGACACTTTCTTATGCTCCGGGCAGCATCATGCAATAAGAAATTTAAATATGCTGGCAGGTTTACAGTACATTTTTTCTTTAATACTGCTAATAACTTAAGGTGGCGAGGTCTTACCACATCTTTTCTTCCATCGCATGTGATATAGATCTGTACTACTTTCGCGAGTTCTGTCCATGGTTCTCCCAAAGTTTCCGGCTGAACTCCTTTCCCTTTAACGACCAAGGTCTACCCTTCATCCTGAAAAATATTCATGGCTTCTTGCAGTTTCACTTTTTTATGGGTCCATATGGGTCCTTCTGCTGGCAGACTAGATACCTCGGCAATTATTGTGTCTGTTACTGCTATTTTCCTACCTCTAACCATGGAATAGCCTTCCTGCAAGTTCTGCAAAACTTCAATGGCTACTGTTTCATGTGGTTGCTGCAGTCGTGTGAGGTAAGTAATCCATCCTACTCTCTCCATAATTTCCTGTGCAGCGTTGGAGACTACTAGCACATGTGGCTTACTACGTATTGATCGTCCTCCCATTCTGTCTACACACTGTTAATTCTTCACAAATACACAGAAATTTAATGGAACAACACCTTGTGTATATTAGCACAATACCGTTAAACTCTTTTTGTTTCCAATAATTTGATGAACACAGGGATTCGACCCACATGCAGGCATTAAAAGGCATCCGCGCCACCCCTGAAAGATAATAGGTTGTCCTCGACCGTTGAAACAGAAGAGCAGTGTACTGCACAACAATGGTATAGCATTGAAAGGCATATATACTTATGATATGATCAACAAATTATCACATTACTGAAATCGATGCATATTATTAAATTGTGAATAGATATGGAAATGTTATGTAATTATTTCAAACATAAGGAAAAGGAAATCTGATGTGAAAAGTACTTATGCATTCATTATCCACATAAACTATTATGATCGATTTATAAATAAATTTCATGCATAGTAGGTTCCGAACAAAAGGTTTAGGAGCATACTCTCATTTGATATTAGATAAAGATATAAGAAAAGAGTTTAACATTACTATTGATTTGTGAAAAATATGACTCCAATGCCATTAGCAGAGCTCTGTTGCCCACAAGTGCCTATAACCTTTACAAAGTTGCTTTCTCACCCTTGTAACCATTATCCTATATTTATGCCTAGGGAAGTGCTGTGTAATGTCATGATGGAGGCCACTGTGTTGGCTTGGGAACCAGATGAATCACAATGCCATTCACCAGGAAGGAGTGAAAGGTGGACAGGCCGGCTCGTGATGAGACCTCTTGTTCCAAGGACTTTTTATTATTTTTTTTCTTAATTGTTCATTGGATCATATCCCTAGTGTGGTGGCCATAGTGTGAATGCCACTTCACTGCTTCCTTATGATCATGGTAGGCTGGCTCTTGATGAGACCCCCTATCCTCCATCTGCCATATAATAGTATTGTTAGTGATCATATATAGAGATTTTTCTTTTCTTTCTTTTCGTGTAGCACTTCCCTACTTATATATAGAGGATGGCTCAACACTCCTTAAGAGTAGGGATGGTGGAAGAATTCTGAACATCTCAATAGAGAAATTATGCCCTTATTATTATTCAATAAATAAAAGTCAAAGAGAGTTATGAAGATTTAGGGAAGAACCAACATGATAAAGATAACCGGTCATATTAATTTTAGTGAAAATAAAGACAGCAAAGTGATATAGATGGTTGTGTGCTTTCCTTTTCTTATCACTACAAAACAATTTCTTAAAAATTACAATTTCTCTTGATTTGCTAATTCTAGTAACCTTTAATTTGTGTGTTCTTATATAAGTTGTATGTCTGCCTTTTTAAAACAATCATGAAGAATTCACCAAAAATCCTCAAAATGTATCTAAAACAAGAAAAATGCACTCAAAAAGTGTTGTTCCTTAGATGGAACAACTGTTGTTCCTTAAAAGGGACAGCAAAAACAATTTGCGAAAATGTTGATCCTTTCGAAAGGGACAGCAAAAAAAATTGGCAAAAACTGCTGTTCCTTTGGAAAGGAACAACAAAAAAAATTTGGGAAACGTGTTGTTCCTTTAGAAAGGAACAACAAAAACAATCGGGAAAAGTGTTGTTCCTTTGGAAAGGAACAGCAAAAATCAGGCGGAAAAACTGTTGTTCCTTTAGAAGGGAACAACAAAACAATCAGAAAAAAGTGTTGATCCTTTGGAAAGGAACAACGAAGACATACGGCAAAAAATGTTGTTCCTTTTTAAAGGAACAACAAATACACATGGCAAAAACTGTTGTTCCTTTAAAGGAACAACAAATACACTTGGAAAAAATTGTTGTTCCTTTAAAGGAACAGTAAAAACACTCGGAAAAAACTGTTGTTCCTTCAAAGGAATAGCAAAAAGAAGCACAGAAACGCGTTATTTCTTAAGAGGAGCTACTGCTATTCCTTAAAAGGAACATCAACTGTTCCTTAAGAGGAACAGCTTGAGAAATAAACTTTATACAAAAAAACAAGAAAAGTAAAAAGAAAATCTTATGTACAGGTTTCAAAATAAAGAGAATTATTCAATGAATGGGTAATGAGGAGGAGTTATCCCCCTCAGCAAGAATCTGCATGGTAGAATCTTCCCGTAATATCTAGTAAAAGGATTCCCGATTAAGCGGTTTATGGTAAAGTCGTACTCGATGACCGTTTACTTTGAAAGAGTGTCCAGATCCATCAATGGTAGTTAATGTGATGGTGCCATTGTCATGCACTTTTTGTATCTCATAGGGTCCAAGCCATCATGTCTGGAGTTTCCCTGGGAAATCCTGAAACCTAGAGTCATATAGGAGTGCCCAATCTCCTTCGTGGAAGATTTTTTCTTTAATGAGGGCGTCGTGCCATTTTTCTCTTTGCTGTTGAATTAATGCAGTGTGCTAAAGAGCAGAGAGCCTGATTTCATCTAACTCATTGATTTGTTGTAATCTTCTGACTTGGGCTTCATTTAAATCTAAACCCACCTCCTGAGTTGTTCTTAATGTCTGAATTTCAAATTCTATTGGAAAGATGGGTTCTTTTCCAAATACCAATTGATATGGTGAATACCCAGTGGTATTTCTCCATGTTGTTTGGTACGCCCACAAGGCTTCCGGTAATCTATAAGCCCAGTCACGCCTATGTGATGCAACTGTTTTTGTAAGTATAGATTCTATCAGTTTATTCATGCTCTCTACCTGGCCATTTGCCTATGGGTGGCATGGAGTTGTGATTTTGTGCTGAATGTGGTAATTTTATAATGTTGTAGTGATTTTGTTACCTACAAATTGCGGTCCTCCATCTGTAATTACGTCCCTTGGGAGGCCGTATCGCACAAATATGTGGAAAAGGAACTGTTTTATAGAATTCTCTGTAGCTCTTGAAAGTGCTTCTGCCTCAACCCATTTAGTAACATACTCTGTTGCAACTAGTATGTATGTTTTCTGATTTGATGGCGGGTTGATAGGACCAACAAAATCGAGTGCCCAGCGTTCGAATGGCTTGATTACTAACTGTGGATTCAAATGCATTTCGTCGGACTGTCCATGGTGACCTGCCCTTTGGCAACTATCACAGGCCTGTACAAAATTTTTAGCGTCTTTAAAAATTGTGGGCCAGTAATAGCCTGTTTGTAAAACCTTGTGGCCAGTCCTGTGATCTACAAAATGTCTGCCACAGGGCCCGTCGTGGCATGCTTTCAGAATATCAAATATTTTTTCTTCTCGGACACATATCCTGATGTGCATATCCGCTCCTGTATGAAACAGGTAGCCCCCAATCCAAGAGAATTAGGTACTACATTGTACTATCTGTTTTCATTCATTCGGCGTTAGATGCTTAGGTAATTTACCTATTGCTAAATAATTTGCAATATCAGCATACCATGGGGTTCTAGCAGTAACAGTGAACAAATTTTCATCTGGGAAGTGATCCTCGACTGCTACTGCATCTGTTGGTTTTGGCATCCATGACAGAAAATCAGCTATAGGGTTCTCTTTTCTAGGTCAATCCTTTATTGTGATGTCGAACTCCTGCAATAGAATCAACCATCTTGTTACTCTACCATTTGTAACAGGTTTATTTGCTAAGAATTTTATGGCAGAGTGATCTGTATATAAAACTACAGGATACCCAGTTATATAATGTCTAAATTTATTTACAGCATGTATTACAACTAAAAATTCTCTTAGTCACAGTATAGTTTAATTCAGCAGGAGATATATTTTTTCTAATATAATAAATTGCATATGGTTTTTTATCCTCTTCCTGCCCAAGGACTACTCCAATAGTTGTGTCTGAGGCATTAGATGAAATTTGAAATGGAAAATCCCAATTTGGGCCCCTTAGCACTAGGGCTATTGATAGAAGCTTTTTGAGATCCTCAAAAGCATGGTCACATTTATCTGTCCAATTAAAATCAACATTCCTTGTTAGTGCGTATAAATGTGTAGCTACTCGAGAATAATGCTCTATAAATCTTCTATAATATCCAGAAAATCCGAGAAAGCTACGTACCTCTGTTTGTGTGGTAGGAGTGGGTATTAACAAAATTATCTGAATTTTAGCTGGATCTACTTGAATTCCAACTGCTGAGATATAATGACCTAAGATGAGTCCCTCGGTCATCATCATGTGACACTTTTCATGGCTTAAGCAGAGCCTGGTGTCAATACATCTTTGTAACACCTTTTCCAAAGTTTCTAATGCTGGCTCAAAATCATCTCCGTAAGTTGTGAAATCATCCATATATACTTCGAGCCCATCATTTATTAAATCTAAAAAGATGTTGAGAATGGCCCTATGAAATGTAGCAGGGGCATTGCATAGGCCAAAGGGTAAAACTCTGTAAGCAAATGTCCCCCAAGGACAGGTAAAAGTAGTTTTGTCTTGGTCTTTAGGGGCAATCTGAATTTGATTGTATCCACTGAAGCCATCTAGGAAAGAAAAGAATTTATTTCCTGCTAATGTGTCTAATACTTGGTCGATGAAAGGAAGGGGAAAATGGTCTTTCTGGGTTGCTTTGTTTAGTTCTTTGTAGTCTACACATATCCTACACTTTCCGTTCTTCTTTGGCACCACTACTAATGGAGAGACCCACTTATTATCAGATATTGGGTATATAAAGTTGACATCCAACAGTTTTTGTAATTCAGCTTTCACAATGTCTTTAAGATGAGGGTTTAATCTTCGTTGGGTTTGGCGAATGGGTCTAGCATATTTTTCTGTATAAATGTGGTGCGTACATAACTGGGGGTCAATTCCCTTCATGTATGGATAATCCCATGAAAAATCTCCCTTATATTTTTTTAGTAGTTGGACCGTCTTCTTTTCTTGTTCAGCAGTCAGGTTTTTGTTAATGTTTAATGTTTTTCCTAGCTCAATTTCTATAATTTTGCTATTGTAAACAGAAGTGGTGGGTATTGATTGATCATGAATGTCTTTCAAGGGATCTTCTTCTTCTTGATTATCAAATGCTGCCTTAATCATGTGACATTGCAAATGGGATCTGATTTTTGGTTTATTGATGAAACTGTTAATAATATCATCCTCTGTTTGGTCTTTAAATTCAAGGGCATCTTCTATGGTTAATGGTGATCTAATGTTTTCCATGAGGTATGATACAGGTTGTTTCCTTTTTTTTATTATTGATAAGCTTGGCTGGGATGGGGGATATAAAGTTAAATTCTTGACATAGCTCCCTCTAGTTATAGTCATGCTTCCTTGTCGACAGCCAATGTAAGCATTGACAGTTGCCAGCCAAGGTCTACCTAGGATCAAAGGGTGTCCATCTAGCCAGTTTTTGGGGTTGATAATCAGGAAGTCAGCAGGGTATTCCCAGGAGTCTACAGATACCATTACATCATGTAGTGTACCTTCTGTCTTGACTACTGATCGATCAGCCAATTCCAATAAGGTTGTTGTTGGATCTAATGATGTAATGCCAAGTTTTTTACAAGTGGTAGTTGTTAGAATATTAATTGCAGCTCCCAAATCAACTAAGGCATTTGGAAATGATTGTCCATTGATTTTCACTATCACTATAGGATTTCCTTGGTCCTCATACTTTATAGGTGTTTCCATTCCTGATAATAAATCAGATAGAGTGTCGACTACTTGGACAGTTGGGTTAGTTGTTTTTCTCCTCTTGGGCTTCCTTATACATAGTTATTTGATAGTTTTTGCATAAATAGGGATGTCTTGGATAGCTTGGAGGAGAGGGGATTTTATACACAAATTTTTTAATTCTCCCAGAAGATCAAAATCAGGATATTCTATTGGGAGAGGTATGATTAATCGTTCTGGGAATGGTGGAGAAGAGGTGGTTGCTTGTTCTTGAGTTTGTTGTGTAACCACATTCTCCTTGTGCACTGTTTGTTCTGCGGATAACGGGTCTTCAACTTGAACATTTTTTTCTCCCTCTGTTTCTATTATGTGTCCAGATCTTAATTGAAGGTCATCGCACTCCCTTAATTCAGTTTCTAGTTCTGGTGGTTCCATTATTTGAACAGATTGAACCGGCCTATTATTAGAGTTTGGGTTGGGTTGGGCTGGGAGTTGCGGTCTCAAGTTGGTCTGGGGATTCTGTTGCAATGTATATGGTGCTGGTAGCATAGGTTGAGGGAGACGGATCGTTCCAGCTGGCTGATTTTTCGTTCTTTGCCAGTTTGACTACCAGGTCTAACTCTGCGAGGTGGAGGGGGACCATTGTGTTGGATAAGTATTATTTTTCCAAAATGGTGGACAGTAAGGAAAGTTTGGCCAATTGGTTTGATTTGTTTGATTTGGCCATGGTGATGTAGGAAATGGTTGTTGTGACCAATTAGGGAAAGGCAGCTAATTTTTCCACATTCCATTATATTGTTGAGCATTATACTGAGGAGACTGAAAAGAAGAGGATGGATAAATTGGCATACCTGTTTGTCGTGGCTACCATTGTCGGCGCTGATTGAGTAGGCATACCAATTCTGATTCTTCTTCCACCTCCTTATAAACTACTTTCAATCCATGGAGCGAGGGGCAACCTTCTGTGGAGTGATCTTTTGTGCAAATAGCATAGACTTTGATTATATCCAATAGGCACTCTTTATGTTTGTGTTTCTTTCTGCATTTAGGGCAGAATATTGTCAGATTTTGTTCTACTTTTCCTTGATTTTTCTTGGCTTGCATAATGTCGAACTGCGTTGTCAGTGTCCCTAGAATATCTGTTTTAAAATCTTCTAGTAGATTTCCAATTTCTACGCGGGTTATACTTTCACCAGAGATCTTACTATCCCTTGTGATCATATCACATTCTGCTGACTTTAGCCTTGTGCTGCCTCTCGAACTCCTGATACATAAATCAATAATGTCAGCAAAATTTTCCTGATATATATCACCTTTTCCCATGATGTTTAATGTTTCAACCCATTGTTCCTTCATCCCTTTAAGTAATGTAGTTTTTAACACATTATCGGGTAAGGGTAAAGATGCATAAGGTGATCTCTGGAGGTTGTATTGAAAGCGTTCTACATATTCCTCAAGTGTTTCATTAGGTTTTGCTGTCATCTTAAATATTTCGTCTTTTAATTCCCTGGACTTACAATAATCCTGATATTTTTATAGAAACACACCTTTCATCTGATCCAAGTCATTTATAACACCTCCACCTAATCCCATAAACCATCGTAAAGCTGCTCCTTTTAATGTGGAGAGGAATAATTTTAATTTTTGGGGATCGGTGGTATAGTCATACCCTCTGCATAATACATCGAATTCAAACAGAAATGCATCTAGATCTTCTGATGTCAAACCATGAAATGTAGGAATATGTTGGAGGGGAATGGCCTTCATAGGTGCATTAATTGCAGTGTCCACAATGGGATATTGTAGTGTGGAAGTTTAAGGGGTTTCCTGGTTCTGGTTTTGGGCCATTTGATCAAATATGTGCCAATATCCTTCTGGGATTTCTAGGGAATTCCTAGGCTGACTAGAAGGAATAGGAATGACCTTGACAGCACTCCCTTGATCTGGAATAATGAGTGTTCCTTGTTGACCCACTATCTGAGGAGATTCAGGTCCTTTATCTTTTTTTTTAATGATGTTGACAACACTTCCCTTATCTGGGCTGCTCACTGTTTGGATTACTTCAAGAGGAGCTTTTGGTTCTTCTTTTTCCCCTGTTTCTCCTCCTCCTTCGCGAAGATTACTAGAGCTCCCTTCTTGCAGAGAAATTAGGCGAGAATTCTCAATTTCTTGGGAATCTTTCTCAATTCCTTCTGTTTGGCTATGCACCTCAGCAAAGGCTACAAATGGTGATTATGTGGCCTGAAGGGAACTAGTAGGTTGTCTAGAAGTAAATTTTCTAGGTCCTACTGATGGCTGAGATTCGAATTTCTTTAGGATTTCGTCGATGAAAGTTGTTCACCCAAGGGTCACCGGTCCCTTAGTTTTTTTGGGTTTAGGAGGAATTTTGTTCTGTTTAGGTTTTCTATTCATTAAAAAAAACACAAGCATTCCTTCCTACCTAAAACTTTTTACTCAATTCTGCTGTGAAGCGGGCCAATGAACAAGTATGTTCCTTGTTCGGTACACATGTTCTTACCTTCCGTTTTTAATACCCAACTCTTCCCTAGCAGAAAAAATCACATTTGCATCACTCTTTCTAAATGGAATACACTCTCCCCGGAAACGACGCCAAAATTTTGAGGTATAAAAGGTGTCTTTTAAATGCCTATTTATACTACATTAATTATCAATCCAAGTACGATTTTTTATTTCAAGAGTGTACTCTGTCTGAGGCTACAATTCATTCTAAGAGCAATGCCTTGCAATATGTAGTACAGTGTTGTAAATACAAGAGTAAATGGATGCTTGGAAATGAAATATAACTATAATGACATGAAATTAAATGCTTTGAAATCTAATCATTCACTCTGCAATCATCAGTCAAGGATGCAGTAATGATAACTCTTTCCTTTAGCAACTGATGTAATCAAAACAAATGAAAACAAGATAATCAATTTGAGAATGAAGGTAGCAATAACCAGGTGTTTTTTACAGTTGATGATCTCGTATTAAAACAATTAAATGGAAATGGAAATTGAGCTAAATCACTAATTCTGCTAATGAAAGTAAGCTAGGCAAGTTCTTAAAAACAAAACCAACTCTTTGCAGGAATGAAATAGACTGTAAACTAATTAATTGAAAGGAACAGTAAATCTGGAATTGAACAGCAATAGAAATGAACAACAAGCTCTTAACTAATGGAATTTAACAGCACTTCTATTTCATGGTATTGAACAACAAAACTCTGTTGAACAACAAATCCTATTGAACAGAAAACTGAATGGAATAGTAAACTGAATTGGAACAGCAAATGGATTGGAACAGCGACTGCAATAGAACAGCAACTGCTGAACAACATAGCTCTGTTAAAACATAACAAGATAGGTTATACAGAGATTAAGATTCTTGTTAAATTAGAAAGGAACAACAACGCAATTCACCAATATAACACACCAATATTATGAAGCAATTAAACAGTAAACTATTAAACTTGAAAGTTGTAATAAAACAAATGCAAACCGTCACACAACGATAATTGAAAGATAATAATAAAAACAGTAGATAGATCCACCAGGGCTAGGCCCTTAGCCACCAGTGAAACACCGCTGGGCTACTCCAGAGTCAAGAGATTGAACGCCAACTAGATCATGTATTAATCGGGAATAATAACGTTTACAACAATTGCTCTTTGATCACAAGAGTCGATAATAAATTACAGAGTTACAAAAGGAGTTTCAATAATAATCATTTTGTCCCCCGATTTCTACAAGCACTGCCTTTTATAACAATTCGACGGACAATACAAGAAACAATGATAGATTTTGAACAGCGATCCCTCAATATCTTTCACTCCCTTTTCTTATTTTAGCTAATGCTTGGTCTTCTTAGGCTGTAGCCGTGTTGTTCCATGTCTTACTTTATTTGTGCATTATGATTTCATCCTTTCTGTTTGGATACGACCCTTTGCTGGAGGAACATCAGTTACTCCTGTTTTAGCTTTTCCTTTCGAATGGTGGTTTCCCACTTCATTTTTTCTCTGTTGAGAATAAAAGACAAAATTTAGCTAATTTTCACAATAAACATTAATCTTTGCAATTTTATCATAATCCTTCAATATATCATCTTTCTAGAATAAAAAGAGTTATGTTTAAAGGAAAAAGGAGAAGAAATACATGGTGAATTCATACCTTTTCCAGTGCTCAACAACTATGACATTAAATTGTAATAGCTCTCTGACTTATCCCTACTTTCAAACATAGTTTCATAATCCAACTAGCCTCCTTATAGGCATGAGTAGCTATGATATACTATTCCTCTATAGTGGAGAAATTGACCAAATTTTAATGCTTTCTCATCCAATTTATAGCTCAAAGAACAATTGAAACACATATCTACTCATAGATGTCCATTTATCAACATCCTCTTCCCAATCAAAATTTACATAATCATGTATACTCATTGAGTGCGGGTAGCCTAAACCATCATTATGATGGAAAAAGTGATATTCACAAGTACCTCACAAATACCTTAAGACCCTCTTCACTATAACCCAATCTTCACATCAAAGATTATATATTCGAATCAAGACTCCCACTACTTGGGAAATGTTTGGTCTAGTGCAAATCATAGCATACATCAAACTACCAATTGCACTAGCAAAAGGAACAAAAGCCATATCCTCCATTTTGCAAGTGTTGTATGACATTCTACAATTAAAAGCTTAGTTCCCATGGAAATTGAAACACTTTGAATGCTCTACAATCTTCCATGTGAAAACATTGTAGCACAAAGTGTACACACTTACTCTAGCTCAATTAGAGCTTTTTATTTTCTCTAGCTTTCCCAAACTGTATTTTTAAGATATATTTTGTAGCCCCTAATTTTTTCATGTAAAAATTGTGCTGAAATTTGAGACTTCAAATCACGGATCACTTTCTTATTTTTACCAAAGAATATAATACCATCTACATATAGATTCACAACAAAGTAATGACTACCATATTGTTTTTAATACACATATTGGTCCTATTTGGACCTCAAAAGTCCCAATCCTAACACAAAATAATCAAAATTTGCATATCACGTGTTGAGAGACTATCTAATACCATATACAAACTTTTTTTATTTGCAAACCAATAACCCATTACCTTTTTTAGTGTAGTTTTCTAGCTATGGGACACATATCTCCTCCTTCAAGTCACCATGTAGGAACGTTGTTTTGGCATCCATCAATTCTATAACTAAATCAAAATTTGTAGTTGCAGATACTAGAATCCTAGTAGATGGTAACTCAGAAACTAGGGAAAATGTCTAACCAAATGATATTCCTTCAACCTTGGAATATCCTTTTTCAACCGACCTTGTCATGTTTTTCAACATTTCCATCTAAATCAATCTTCTTTTTGAATACTCATTTACATCCAGTGATTTCTGTCCATTAAATTAGTCGTACCAAGTCCCATGTATCATTCTTTAAAGTGAAACCATTTCCTCATCCATGACCAATATTTGAGACTACTTATCTTACATCTTCGTTTCCTATTTCATGGTTCTAGGATAATTAGTTTCAGTAAATAAAGAAAATGTACATATAAATTAAATGGGATATAATTATACTTTATTGGTTTCCTTCATTTCTAAGTGGAAATCCTTAAAGTTTTTGGGTGGAGTTACTTCCTCCTCTTTTGAAATTTTCGAAGCCTCCTCATCAAGTCCATCATGAAATTCTTGTTCAATTTCTAGTTTATATTCCTTGATATTGGGTTGTAGTTGAACCACTAACTTCTTCTTATCCTCTTCTAGTTACACCACTATGGGAGAAGGATTTACTTCTCTAAAAATAACATATATTCTATACAAAAAATTCTAGCCACGGGATCCCAAATTGTGTACCCTTTCACACCCTTCTTATTCAATGTTGAGTACTTCTCCTTAGGCACACGAGAGTATGGCTCACAATAAAAAACGTGATGATGTTGAAGTTAGGAATTCATGCCCTTTTATACCTCCATAATTATCTTATCCATGATAGTAATTTGGGATACCTATTAATCAAGTAACACACAAATGATAATCACCTATATGTAGAACATATTCTCCAAGTTAGCTCCATTGAGCATACCCCTATCTCTCTCCATCATTGTTTATTAACCCATTCAAAAACTCCATTTTATTGAGGGTTAAATGGATTTATCTTATGTATTTCGATGCCACTCTCCTTCCAAAACTTATCAGACTCTACAAATTAAAACTCACCACCATTATTAGTACTTAATGTCTTAATCTTCCTTCTAGTTTGATTTTCCAAGAGAGATTTAAACTCCTTAAAATGAATAAAGTCTTAGATTTAGTTCCAAGAATATATACCAATTACATTGTAGACTAAGTATCAACGAATGAAAGATAATGCAAATCCTTTGAAATTGAAGAAACTTTAATAGGGCCAAGTATGTTAGATTAAACAAGTCTAATAACCTAGAAGTTTTATGAGACCTAGAATAAAATTGAATAGAGTTTTTTTTCCATTTATGAAATTCTTGCAAAAATAAATTGTAAAAACAAAATCATTCAATCCATTGAAAACTTTTATTTTTCGATGCTAGTAGGTCCTTCTCATCTCTACAACCCAATGTTTGGTCTTGCAACATTTCCTTATGTACAAGTAACTTGTTTTCTGAAGAAATAACTTGTTTAGGTAGCCAAAAAGAATGAACATGAGAAGTAGATGTAGGTTTTAATTGTGAAGGTGTATATCCTATAGATATATCTACTATAGAAATAAAATAAATAATACACTAAACAATGCACATCAAGTTGGAACAAAGTGCCCATAAGAACACCTTTAACAAGCACCTTGTCCCCCCAAACCATCTTACACTTTATATCAAATAGAAAAACCTAAAAGCCTACATATTTAAGTGTGCTTACTAATAGTAAGTTTCATGTGAAATTGAAAATGTGAAAAATTCCTTTTATCCCCTTAATTATAATATCATGGATTTTGATCATGAATCTAACAAAACCAAATATACTAGGGGGAGTATTTGTTGGAAATACTAAGCGGGGGGTGAATCAGTATTCCTTTCAACTAGAGCATTAGTTAATTTTCAATTATTATCAGTGTTTGTACAATGATAGCAGTAAACAAAAGGAACACAAATGCACACAGTTTTTAAGGTGGAAACCCACTCTAGGACAAAAACCACCTAATGTTTTTCTAATAATTATTTAATATTCAACTCCAATTGAAAATAAAGCTCCAACTTCCTAGAATCTAGAAAACAATTCTTCTCCAGCTCCTACTAGATAGACGCTCCAACACCCGAGATTCTTCAGTAGTCAATTGAACGGATGCCCCAACACCCAATGAGCTACAACTCACCCTAGCACCACACTACTGCCCTATAAAAGAATAAAAGAAGAATGGACTCTCGTACCAGTGAAAATGGTCCACTTTACAATGATACAGAATGATGTAGAAGAAGAAGACACACTAGACCATAACCCCAACTATGACACAACCACCTAATGATGATCCTAGACCTCCCGACACTGCCTCTTCAACTCTTGGCATTTAGACACTAGTACAATTTTTACAATAATGTATTTACAATGACTTAGTACAATGATACCTTTACAGTGACTGTATGCAGTGCTGCCCACTTGAAGACTTCATGTGATGAACTTCTTGCTACTGTTCTGCACCTTGGTTTCTGATCTTTTCATGCTACCCTTTGCTGCACCTTTCTTTTCTTTGCTTCCCTAGAAATTCTGGTCCTTTACAGCCCTTGACAACACATGATCTAGATTTTTCTTGCCTTCTAGGATTTCGATATTGAATCTGGTGTATATCTGTTATTTCAGATCCCCAATATGTAATTTTTGGTCCTATAGTAGTCCTCTAAGTCATATTTCCAATGCCACAGGTCTGACACAATTTGGATTCTTCAAGAGAGATTCATGCTCAATATCTCACAATGCCCTAATTATGGATTGTTTCAGTAGAGATAACTTGTACGGCGTGCCACGTGTCACTGTTTCTTAATTCAGCTCTGAAATTCATAAAGTGAAAACTACAGTCCGTGGAATATCTGCCACTTTTTACAGAATTCCAATCTGATACTCAGAGAGAGAGTTATGACTATTTTCCCAAGGTCACTTCTTTGAGATGAATTTCAGAAGCCTGCAAAAACACTGACTTCCACAAATCATATCTCCGACAATATTGCGCACCTTGATTTGAAATTTTTACAGGAGCTTCCTCAAGATTTCAGCTTCTCCTCATAACATTTTCAGCTTCTGAACCTTCGTAGAAAAAAATTTAGAGCTACAATTCCATGATGACCTTTTTCAGATAGCGAAATCCCTACATAAGGAGGATATGAGGATCACAATTTATATAAATGCTTAGGTTGAGAGGGGATTCAACAAGTGAACGTGGGAGGGATTTTAGGATTTTAAAAATTATTAATTATTTACTTTTAAATTACCCATGCCACAACCCTATGGGGTTTTAGCCCACTAACTGGGGTTACAAACTTCAAACATGAATATCTCTCAAACCGTGAAGAATTACGTGGCGTGCCATATATCAACGGAAACATCTAGATAAGAAGAAACCATCAAAAGCATTCTTGACCCAGAATATAGTAATTTGGTAGGTAAAAATTCCCATGCAATATTGGGGTAGCCCCTAGTGTTGCTTGGGTTGACATCAATGACAACCGTTGATCAACAATCTCCCCCTTTGGCATTTATGGCAACACAAGTACTCCCCCTGCAATCATGACACCTCTTCCTACAACATTCTCTCCCCCTTTGACATTAATGGAAAAGGGTAGCTCCCCCTGACACACAACCATCTTGTGGACCTGTACACACTTCCACTCCCCCTAACACACAACCATCCTGCAGACCTGTACAAAATTCCACTCCCCCTTTATATTCAGAATAAGGAAAATCTAATGACAACTTGGGAGAATCCCAAGATTTTGGCGAAGTTATTCCAATGCTTCACGAGTACTCTCATGATAATCAACGCTTCTTTCCTAATCTGCATCTGTAAAGGCATGAATAATGAAATTGTTATCCTTGGGATACCACAAGCCATATTCTATTGTTCCCTTTAGATATCGAAGAATTCTTTTGATGGCAATAATATGTGATTCTTTTGGTGCTGCTTGGAATCTTGCTACTTGTCCAACTGCTTGCATAACATCTAGCCGGGAGGATGTTACATATAGAATAATACCAATCATAGATATGTACAACCTTTGATCCACATCCTTAGATGAGTCGTCTATGCTAAATTTGCAACTTGTTACCATCGCAGTAAGGATGGGTTTGAAATCTTCCATTTTGAATTTCTTGAGCATTTCCTTGATGTACTTGGCTTGACATATAAATATTCCTTTCTCTTGCTGAGATATTTGAAGCCCTAAGAAGTATGTCAGCTCACCAAGTAAAGACATCTCGAAATAAATTTGCATCTATGTAGAAAACTTCTTACTTAGTCGATCATCATTGCTACCAAATATTATATCATCCTCTTTAGCTATTAGACGTGCTTTAGTTGCTTCATCCAGAACATATATGTCGTTTGGAGCTCGATTTGCTGTAGCCACAATTTCACCATACTTTCCTTTCCTGATTTCACATTTTGTGGAGTTGAATAGTATTATGTGTCCTTGATCACACATTTTTCCAACACTGAGCAGATTGTGATTCATGTTTTCAACCAATAGAACATTCTTGGCTAGAGCATCTTTGCTTCCGAGAGTGACTATACCTGATCCTATAACATTTGAAGATCCATCATTTCCAAAGGACACGGTTTCATCCTTCTTCTCTTTCAGAGATACAAATTTATTTCTATCTCCAATCATATGCGTTGAGCAACCGCTATCAACATACCACACATCTTTGTTGTTTTGAGCCTTGAGAGTGAGAGCACAATTATCAATCTTCTTCTTCTTCCATGTTCGTTTGTTCTGTGGCTTCGAAGATCCTTCTGGAGGATTTTCAACTCTACAGTCTCTCGCTATGTGTCCAAAGTTTCGACATTTGTAACATTCAATATTATTTCTTAAATGTTCAAATCTATTGATGTTTCGTTGAGCCCTGAGAGGTTCATATTTGAAAGATCTCCTGGAATTATATTCGTTCCTGGGGTATGTGTGACATTCTACAGCTTTATGACCAAATTTTCCACATGAATAACAGTAGCCATAAAAAATATGTTGGTACCTGGATGGAAATATTCATCAAGGAATTGTCTTCCAAGGTTTTCTTGCGAACCGTGTCCAATGAAGTCTACATGCATGTCATATCTCATAGGTTCATTGTATTTTGTTATAGAAGGTCCTCTTATTCTTCTTTGTAACCGATACCAGTTCTGTCATTGTAATATCGTTGATTGTTGATGAGTTCTTCCAATTCCCTTGAGCTGTTGACATATTTTTGGATAGTTTTTCCTTTCTTCACTTCCTTACGCAGCGAGACTACTTCAGCTTCTAATTATTCCCTTTCTTGGTTGATTTCTTCCAACTTATTTTGAATTGAATCTTCAATGCATTTTTTTTCTTCAACTTAAATTTTGAGACCTTGAACTTGTTCTTCAAGAGTATTGGAATGGATCTTCTCTGCCTTCAGCTCTTTTATAAGCTTGATTACTTCCTAAGAAAATTATTCTATGGTCAATCCTTCTTCTTCGTTGTTTGATACCTCTTGTTTATTATGCTTGACCATAAACAATACTCTCTCATTGGCTTCTTCTTCGCTGTCATTGTCTTCATCGGATGATGAGCTATCTTATTTAGAGAGAAAGTTCCTTTTGGATCCTTGCTTGTTGAATTTCTTAAATCATTTCTTTCCTTTTGCGTTGCCATCACTTCTGTTCAAACATTTTTTTGCGAAATGCCCAACCTCACCATAGCCGAAACATATCAATGGAAGTTTACCTTTGAATTTTCCCTTACCAATTTTTAGTTTTCTCGTAAAGTAAGCATATTCTTCGTCTGAAAGACCTTCTCCATCATCTCCCTTTTCTTCACACTTGCAGGTGCATGTCTTTTCAATTGAAGGTTGTTTGTCCTCATTGGTTTTCTTAGATGCAACGAATGCAGTTTCTAGATGTGAAGTACCCTCTTCTTCATCAAGTCTCATTTCATATGCTATGAGAACTCCATGTAATTCCTCTTTGTGAGTTTGTCCATATTTGCACTGTATTCTAAGACCGATACCTTTGGGTTGAATCTCCCTAGTAACGTTCTAAGAATCTTTTGTATAATAGTCTTCTTGTCAACTGGCTCTCCCAATCCTTCCTGAGTATTGGTTATTTCATCAACGTATTGGAAGTATGCAACAATGTTGCAATCTTCTTTCATTCTGAGTTTCTCAAATTTTTCTATATAGATTTGAAGCTTTGCTTCTTTGACATTTGAGTCACCTGCATATATATTCTCAAGCTTGTCCCATACATTTTTAGTGGTTTTACAACCCAACACCTTATGATAAGCAGATTCAATAAGTCCATTGATAATAATATTCTTTGCTTTTGCATCATTTACCAAATTCTTCTTACCTTGTTCATCCACGGTTGATGTAAATCCATTTTAAACAGTGTTCCATACTTCGTAACCTTACGCCAAGAGATAGACCTCCATTATTCCTTTCCAGAGTGCATAATTATTTTCATTGAACACGGGTACACCATTCTTGGTATGCTCCATGACATCCTTCCAGCCGTTAAACTGTTATTGAAGGAACCAAGCTCTGATACCAATTGTTGGAAATACTGAGAGGGGGGGTGAATCAGTATTCCTTTCAATTAGAGCATTAGTTAATCTTCAATTATTATTAGTGTTTGTACAATGAAAGTAGTAAACAAAAGGAACACAAATGCACACATTTTTTAAGGTGGGAACCCACTCCAGGACAAAAACCACCTAATGCTTTTCTAATAATTCTTTAATATTCAACTCCAATTGAAAATAAAGCTCCAACTTCCTAGAATCTAGAAAAGCATTCTTCTCCAGCTCCTACTGGATGGACGCTCCAATGCCCGAGATTATTTAATAGTCAACTGAACGGATGCCCCAACACCCAATGAGCTACAACTCACCTTAGCACCACCCTACCACCCTATAGAAGAATAAAAGAAGAATGGACTCCCGTACCAGGGAAAATTTTCCAATTTACAATGATATAGAATGATGTAGAAGAAGAAGACACACTAGACCATAACCCCAACTATGACACAACCACCTAATGATGATCTTAGACCTCCTAACACTGCCTCTTCAACTCTTGGCAGATAGACACTAGTACAATTTTTACAATAATGTATTTACAATGACTTAGTACAATGATACCTTTACAGTGACTGTATGCAGTGCTACCCACTTGAAGACTTCATGTGATGAAATTCTTGCTGTTTTTCTACACCTTGGTTGTTGCTATTTTCATGCTACCCTCTGCTGCACCTTGCTTTGCTTTGCTTCCCTAGAAAGTCTGGTCCTTTGCAGCCCTTGACAACACATGATCTAGGTTTCTTACCTTCTAGGAACTTGATATTGAATCTAGTGTATCTCTGTTATTTCAGATCCCCAATATGTTATTTTTGGTCCTGTAGTATTCATCTGAGTCATATTTCCAATTCCATAGGTCTGACCCAATTTGGATTCTTCAAGAGAGAGTTATGCCCAATCTCTCACAATGCCCTAATTATGGATTGTTTCAGTAGAGCTAACTTGTACGGAATGCCACGTGTCACAAATTCTTAATTTGGCTCTTAAATTGATAGAGTGAAAACTAAATTCTGTGCACTATCTACCACATTTTACAGAATTCCAATCCAATACTCAGAGAGAGAGTTATGACTATTTTCCCAAGGTCTCTTATTTGAGATGAATTTCAAGAGCCTGCAAAAACACTAACTTCCACAAATCATATCTCCTAAAATATTGTGCACCTTGATCTGAAATTGTTATAGGAGCTTCCTCAGGATTTCAACTTCGCCTCATAAAAATTTCAGCTTCTGAACCTCCGTAGAAAAAACGTTAGAGCTACAATTCCACAATGACCTATTTCAGATAGCGAAATCCCTACATAAGGAGGATATGAGGATCAAAATTTATATAAATGCTTAGGTTGAGAGGGGATTCAACAAGTGAACTTGGGAGGAATTTTAGGAGTTTAAAAATTATTAATTATTGACTTTTCAATGACCCATGCCACAACCCCATGGGGTTTTAGCCCACTAATTAGGGTTACAAATTTCAAACATGAATATCTCTCAAACTGTGAAGAATTATGTGGCATGCCATATATCAACGGAAACATCTCGACAAGAAGAAACCATCAAAAGAATTCTTGACCTAGAATATAGTAATTTGGTAGGCCAAAATTTCCATGCAATATTGGGGTAGCCCCTGGTGCTGCTTGGGTTGACATTAATGACAACTGTTGATCAACCGTATTATCACAAGTATATATCCATATTAAGTACAGATCTAACATAAGCCAAGAAATATCAAATCTCTTCATGTGAAAACTTCTTTAGAGCGCAAAATACAATGTGTAATGTTTCATTATTTAAATTGTATTTTTGAATGTTATATAGAGTATATATAGGATCAGATAAATGTTTTAACCATAAAAAATTATTTTTTTCATGATATATACATAATCTTTTAACAATGATATATAATATCTACATAATTGAAATTAAAATATTTTACATACATTTTATCATCGCAAATTAAAATGGTTTTTTTATTACTAATATATTTTTAAGTATATCTCAATATTAATTCGTATTAAAATGTTTTATTTATAACCCACATTGAATAATTTTTTATATACAACATTAAAATATTTTATTTTAAGAAAAAAATTTATATATATAGATATATATGATGTGGATATCGACATAATTTAGTTAACATAGATATTCAAATAGTTTATTTAAATCTCGTGTTGAAATATTTTTGAAAAGTATAAGGTTTAAACATCTTACTCACACATTTTTTTACTTCTAATTACTTTACGACATATTCATTTTTTTATTATAGTCAACATTATTTTTCTATTTAGATCATGTGTCAACTCGATGGACGGACGAATGGAAAAACTTACACATCCACCTCACACAACACAATAATTCAATCCATTGAAAACTTTTATTTTTCAATGCTAGTAGGTCCATCTCACATGTACGACCCAATCATTGGTCCCACAACATTTCCTTCTATACAAGTAAGAAAGAACCTTTTTAGGTAACCAAAAATAATTACCATGAGAAGTAGATGTAGATTTTAATTGTGAAGGTGTAGAACCTATAGATATCTCTACCATAGAAATAAATTACTTATTACACTGAACAATGCACATCAAGTTGGAACAAAATGCCCACAATAATGCCTTTAACAAGCACATTATCCCTCCAAACCATCTTACACCCTTTATCAAAGAGAGCAACCTAGAAGCCTACATATTTAAGTGTGTTTACTAATAGTAAGTTTCATGTCAAACTCAAAATGTGTAAAACTCCTTTTATCCCCTTAACTATACCATCATGGATTTTGATTATGAATCTACCAAAACCAAATATGATAATAGGAGTATTATTACCAAGGTATACCATCCTACCATCATATTTATCATACACTAAAAAAAATTGTTGATGGGAATTCATATGGAAGGAAGTTTTAGAGTCTATCAACCATGCACTCTTGCCTTCATGGGATATGAAATCTAAAACAAAGGAATTTCTACCTTTTAGACTCATCATCAAAATCATTATTTTCCTTCTTATTCTTCTTTTTCATTTCCTTGCAATCTTTGTTAAAACTCCCTATATTTTTATAGTTCCAACCTTTTTCCTTGGATTTTCTAGGAGACTTATGTCTCCCATGGGATTTGGATCTACCATTTTTTTCTTCTTCTTTCCTTTATCCTTTGATCCTCCATAAGCAACCAGGGCTTCATTAATGGATTCAGAATATTTTCACAATGCCTTTGTTGAAGAATGTAACTAGGTTTGGTCTTCATTATTAATATATTTTTCAAAAATATTTTATTATTATTAAATGACTTATTAAAGAATTGGTTTCATGCTTGGGTCATATCTAGATTAAGGTTCCCATTATGGACTTCTAGGTTAGTCATTACAGATTTAAATTGATCCATTCTAGGATTTTAAATCATGTAATTAGGATTGAGTCAAAGTCAATTTATTAGACTCCTCCATCAATTCATACTCTTCATCAAGGTCATGATCCTTGGTCTCTTCGGAAAATCTTCTTCAAAGGCAACCCTCAAGTAGGCCTCCCTCAAATGATACATTTTGGCCTCAAATAAACATACTCAAGTTGGCCTAAAATAAAGCCACAATTTATCACACAGTCATGTCGGCTTACTAAATGTGGGAGATCACTATATATACCAAGCAAAGGAATTCACATTAGTTCATTTCATTATCTTGGATCAGATTGCAGAAATATATTCGGATAAAGTTCAGATATCTTCAAAATACAATATCAATATAGTTCGTATATGATTCATTTAGAATATGACATATGTTATGGTATCATTACAATTTAATGGAAGCCACAACTTTTGGTACTACCCTTCTTTCAGTGCTACCTCGGAAAGAAGCTCAGATGATCTTGATACTATCTCAATTATGGTGATACTAGAGTCTCGATGTTATAATTTTATCTCAGTCATGATGCCCCAGTGCTATATTAGTCAATGAACTCAGTGCTACTACAGTTAAGGGATATCACAGAGAATTTTTTAGTGCCTTCAAAATGGAAGGATCTCGGGGATACCATAGAAGGAATATCTCAAAAATAATGTCTCAGTGTTATTACAGTAATGAGGATGAAGTTTTGGTGCAATCAAAGGAGATCTCGGTGTCATAAAGGAGATCTCAATGCTAAAATAGTGAAGGGATGACTTGGTGGAGAGATTCTCTAGTTAGGGTCTTGGTCATCTCATCTTGATTCTATTGAAGAAAAAAATTTAACCAGGTTTTCCCCAAAGAGTGGGGTTTTTCCCTGACAGTGTGCCTACATCTTGTGTCTTCTTCTATTTGTTGATTGGAATTACTCTTGATGATAAGAAAAGATAAATTGAAAGAACATATGATAATAACGAAAAAATCACAAGGTAATTTCATAATAAGAGAAATCGATTAACTGCCACCTCCTTGGATTTCTAAACATGGTATCAAAGTTATGGTCATGATCAAAGGCAGTTTGAAAATCACTTTGGTACATTTGAATTAAATATCAAGTTAGAAGGGTTCAAAGGCATTCTGAAGGACCTGTTTCAAAAGGTTCAAATCATAGTAAGACAATTCAGTAATGTTATATCAAGCTATATCAATTCAGTGATACAATAAGATAATCCAATAATCAAGCTCAGTGCAAATTTAGAAAACAAGAAAGGTCAATCACTGTAGGAGATCGGATCATCTTAGTTCATGAGAAGATATTGATAAGATAATCATAGCTAACAATTCTATAATTATTTTCAGAAGTTCGGATTAAAATCAGAAATATAAATTCGAATGATATCACAGTTCGGATATCAATCTTAGGAAAGGTCTTAATGATATGAAGAAGGCCTAACCATAGAATTTTGATGATATCTGAGATATAGCCCGCAGAAAATTCAGAAGATAAGTTTGTATACCACAGTGACAGGAGTTTGGATATATCATAAGGATATTTACAGTGACAAAGATTTCGAGCAGATTTTAGAAATGATCACAATAACAAGAGTTCAGATGGATGATAGAGATGATTATAGTAAAGAAAATCTCAGACAACCTCAGAGGATAAGTCTCGGTGGTATCACTCGCTCATAGTCTCAGTGCTCTCCCTCAATCTCAATGATTTCTCACAATCAAGGTTCAGTTTCATAGTGACTTAATGACACCTATTACAGTGGATAAGTCTTGGGAAAATCTATAGTGATGTCAATCATAGACTCGGTGCCCAAGGACAAAGCCATCTATGCATAAGAATCTGAAGTTTTGAAGGAATCAAGTAAGTATTACAACAATTCCAACAAGCTATCAAATCAATGGTATGTAACTACAAGGTACATATGTTCATGAATTTCTATCTTTGTATTATATCTAATACTTCTTTCTTATATCTAGTCTAACTTGTGATACTTAGATAACATACATGTTAGAACCTTAATCTTTGTCCTCTAGGATTTACAAAGTAATCTAGATATCAAATAAATGTCCTATTGTCAATCAATTGATCCTCGATATCTTAGGATTCCATTCCCCATGATTGCATAAGAGATCTAACTTGATAGATTAAATTATACTCTTGGTATCACTATTTTTCTTGAAAGTATGTATTGTAGGTATAAGAAGACCATGACTTACACTTCTAGGAAAATAATTGCTAAATGATCAAGTATGAAGGAAGGAATCACAAGAAGGTTTTTCGAGAAACAAAGCTATTTCTTAAATTATAAATCTTTGATAATTCTCTTTGGAAAATCCATTCTACGTTACTAACATTTGTTGTGACTATCTCTCTTGAATCTTAAAAGATTATTATTTGGGGTGATTCATCATCTGATGAATATACCCACCTTATATCTCTAATTTTTTATATAAAACATCCCTAAAAAGGTTTTCTGGAAAACCCTAACCTAAGGGTATGATTTAATGTGTGAAACCCTAAACCTACTTAGGGTTATTGATGAAGAAATTGTAATTATGTTGATGATGTCATGTTTGGGGTTTTGGTGTGATCATGGAAACTCTAACTTGTTAGGGATGAAATTATGTTGTCTGAAATCATAAAGCTTTGAAATATTGGTATAATAGGGTTTTATTTGTTATGAACCGAAACCCTAGTATTTGGTTAGGTCTACAAGAAAAATCCTTGTTATCCTTGGTATATGTTGATTTGATTGAAACCCTATCTTAGTCTAGGTTGATATATGTCTAATGTATTCATATTTTCTAACATATTATATGCTTATGCATGATAGTAATCTCCTAGATATGTGTGTTGACCAAATTTCTAATGGTCATAAGTCATAGGGTTTGGAAAGAAGCCCTAGTCAAAGATTGAAGTTCTAGGATGATGAATCTAGGATTTTGAATCTAAGCCCTAGTAATGATTAAAATTATCTAGTATGTGTATTCATCTGAATCTATATAATGTTTGATGAAAATTTATAGATGGAAAATATAGGGCTTAAATCAAACCCTAGTAGAATATATTCATGTCGTGTTTTTGAAATCTAGGGTTTGCATAAAACCCTAGTGGATAGTCAATCATATGGATTCTAAAATTTATTAGATACCTTTATTTTTATTTTTTACTTATTTCTAAGGATCTTTTTATGACTAAACTAATATTTTGTCATATTGATTGAATTACTGATGTGATTTAGGGTTTGTAACAAACCTAGGATAAAATTTGAAGTAGTGAAGTATAGTCTCCTAAAAATTATGTTTAATGCTCCCACTACTATAAGATTTTGTTATGACTAACTTCATGCTTCTATATAATTGGTTGTACTTGTTGTCTAAACTATGCAAGTACATCTGGTGAAGATACATGTAAGAGAAGTTTATATGATAAGCATGATGAGAAGGATGGAAGCCATGAAATATTCTCCAACACCAAAGGAAGAATATAATCTCCCTACATTAAGAGGGAGGCTAGATAGAAGAACTCTCCCTGGTTAAGAGGGAGGGCACAAAATAATTTTTTATTGGAGAATACAATGTGGAAGATATGTTTCTACATGAGAAGTAGGAAGAGGAATCTTTTCTCAAAGATTCAATTGATATTCCTATTGAGATTAATCGAAGGGCAACATCGAAACCCCAAAGGTTTGCTTTGATTATATTTGAAAGTGTATTGTTGATTGGGAGTTATGTTTTTACAGGTAAATCTATTGAATGTTTGATAGCATTTTGGTTGTCGATCAATTTGATCAGAAGAGTTTTTTTGTTAAGGCTTTGTAAGTCAACCATTGCTTGGAAAGACATCGAGTCGACACTTTCTTTTGATGTCTGGTAGGGAGGGTGGCATCGGGTGGATGCATACCTAGTTCCCTGGGTTGATGGTTAGTAAGTAAGCCTAATGGTACCTATAGATATTGAAATCTTTAGTCCATCTTAGTCCCACTTGGATAGATTTCCTTGGTCAGGAATCTAGTCCATGGTATTGTGGTGCCTAAACTATTGAGAGTCAAAATGGATAGATTTCCCTAGTCAATAATATAGTCCATGGCATTGCAATGCCTAAACTTCTTCATAGATAAAGTGAGATCTTACATGTAGCTCTTTTACATATGAATACCTCCCTAGTTAAGAGGGAGTGTTGAATAATGTAACTAGGTTTGGTCTTCATTATTAATATATTTGTCAAAAATAATTTATTATTATTAAATGGCTTATTAAAGGATGGGTTTCATGCTTGGGTAATATCTAGATTAAGATCCCCATTGTGGACTTATAGGTTAGTCATTAAAGATTTAATTTGATCCATTCTGGGATTTTAAATCATGTAATTAGGATTGAGTCAGATTCAATTTATTAGACTCCTCCATCAAGTCATCCTCTTCAGCAAGGTCATCATCATCGGTCTCTTCAGAAAATATTCTTCAAAGACAGCCCTCAAGTCGTCCTCTCTAAAATGATAAATGTCGACCTCATATAAATATACTTAAGTCGGCCTAAAATAGAGTGACAATTTTTCACACACTCATGTCGGCTTACTAATTGTGGGAGATCACTATATATACCAAGAAAAAGGCTTCGCATTATTTCAGTTCGTCATCTCATATCATATTGCAAAAATATGTTCGTATTAAGTTTAGATATATTCATAAGACATTATCATTATAGTTTGGATATGATGCAGTTCGAATATGACATATATTATGGTATAATTACAGTTTAATGGAAGTCATAGTTTTCGGTACTACCCCTGTTTTAGTGCTACCTCGAAAAGAAGCTCAGATGATCTTGGTGCTATCTCAATTATGGTGATACTACAGTCTCGGTGTTATGATGTTATCTCAATCATGATGACTCAGTGTTATCTCATTCAATGAACTCGGTGCTACAAAACTTGATCCTACTACAGTCAAGGGTTGTCACAGAGAATGTTTATGTGTCTTCAAAATGGAAGAATCTTGTGGCTACCATATAAGGAAGATCTTGGAAAGAATGTCTCGGTGTTATTGCAGTAATGAGGATGAAGTTTCAGTGCAAGAAAAGGATATCTTGATGCTAAAACAGTGAAGGGATGACTTTGTGGGAAGAGTCTCTAGTTAGGGTCTTGGTCGTCTCATCTTAAATCTATTGAAGAAATAATTTTGACTAGGTTTTCCCCAAAGAGTGGAGTTTTTCCCTGGTTGTGTGCCTACATCTTGTTTCTTCTTCAATTTTTTGATTGGCATTAATCTTGATGATAAGAAAGGATAAATTAAAAGAACATATGATAATTATGAAAACATCACAAGATAATGTCATAATAAGAGAAATCTATTAACTTCCACCTCCTCGAATTTCTCAACAACCATCTCTGGGAGTAAAGAAACCATGAATTCATCAAGCACCAATGTTTTATAGTGATTTCAATGGCCAAAACCTGGTTTCCCCATGAACTTAGTAAAGAACACAAAAGGGTCATATAAAAATCCTCCTCATCCAACTTTATTCCAACCGAGATCAACTAGGTTATGGTAACATTAAACACATTCAAGTGCTCAGCTACATAATCACTATCACCCATTCTCAAGGAAACAACTTTTTTCCACAAAAAAAATGTTTATTAACTAAGCATTTAGCTTGATACCAAAACCCCAAACTTCTTCAAGAGAGTTGTTGCAGCTATTTCTTCATAAACATTCAATAATTCCTTATGTGATTTCCTGGAAGATTTATAATTAAAACATTCAATAATGTCAATTATCCAAACATAACTTTATAAGGCTTATCACCTTTCTCTATTACACTTCCCACTCTTCATATTTCATAATAGTGAGTTTTGGGGTTTTCTTCCAGATATTACAATCCATAGGTCTCAATCTATAAAAAGAACACCCATTGAGCTTCCATAGTTCAAAGTTGGCTCAATTAAATTTTTCCATTTATAATCTAGACATATTATTTCCCTCCAATATGATTTCGTTTTGTGAAAGCTCCTACTCAAACAATATTAGATCAAAAAAATGTTCTCCAACTCCTTGGATCATGGGTAGTTAATCGTTGATATTGAATGAAAGGAAGCACAGGTATGGAATACGATTCCTATGCTAATTAATGAGAGAAAAATGTAAAGAATATAAATAGACATGATAGAAATAATAAACAACATAGAAACATGCAACCATTACACATCAATTTCCTACAAAATACCCTTCTAAGAGAAAAGATACACACTCTAAAGCACATTCAATTTATAATTCAACAATTGAATGGGTGCAATACAACATAGATTCTATATTCTCTAAAAAAGAGTTTTTAATGGTAACATAAGGATTTTTGAAGAAATATTGGAAGCATAACAGTAAGATAAAACTCACACTTTGTTTTTCTCCAACCATAGCACTCAATAAACAGACATAACAACCATTAGACAATGATTTCCCAGGGAAATCCATTCTGGTAGAAAAACTCCACACTCTAAAGCACATTTAATGTATTGTTAAACAATTAAATGGTTATAACACGCTACATAGTCTTTGTGCTCTCAAAGCATACAACAATGACTTAAGAATTCCATAGAAAATTTGGTGACATTATAGTAAGTTAAAGCTCACTATGTTTTGCTCCAACCATCACACTCAATTAAATAAGAATAACAAAAACCATTAACCATTTATGGTTTTCCAATTATGTGTTGGAAACCACCGACAATTATTTTCCCGACTATTGTTGCTTAACATTCATTGCCTAGCGAACTACATTTACTCCCTACCACTACTTATCAATTATTACTTACTACAACTCTACATTTATTCCCTACTCTAGTACAAGTGTTAAAGGTGTATGACACACCTATCCAAATAGAGCTATCAAACTAAGGTTGAAAAAGTGAGTATGTAAGATGGTGATTTGAACATGTTGATGATTTCTTGTAAGTTTATTCATTGTTTCAATTGGATGGTGACTTCGAAACTCCTTAATATTGGAGACAAAAAAATATCCTCTTACAAATTTTTCGATCTAAAAAAACTACAACTCCTTGTGATCTAAGTCATTATATTTTCCTTCTTCTAAAAAGAAAAAAGTAGAGAAGAAAAAAAACTATTAATTCAATATCAATGCATATATAATCAAGACAACTACTAAGATCAATTAGCATTTGTGTCTACCTTTGGTTGGTGCTTTCTTTGTTCATTGTACCACTAGCAATACTACTTATACTCAGGAAGTTGAATTTGTTGAAATATTTGAAGTGATAAGCCTTTTTCTCTAAACAAAATTGTCCCATCAAACGTACATCACTATCGTCGCTCTCACCGTACCATCATTGCTACACTTCATAGCAACAATTGTTAATTGTTTCCCATTAACCAATTCCTTAGAAACTATAGGTTTTCCTATCATTTTATTTTTGTGCTTAAGAATAAAAAGACTCACTTCAACAAAAACAAATATAAAAACACATTAATGAACTATAATACATGCTTCTAAGATTAAAACAAGTCGAAAACACATACACCAACGATACTTTTTCCACACATTTTAAATATCTCTTAGACCTTTACTTTCAAATCTCTTATTCATTTAACTTTTCTATCTTATAAGGCACAAAATAAGTGATAAAAAATAGCAAATATACATAACACTTCTTTTACTAATGTGGACTTGACTTATTCATGTGATGGAAATAAAAATTTCTTTTAAAATGTGATACCAATGATGATAATAAAGTAACTTTTACATTTGATGTACATAGTAACCCTGCTTGCAAATATCGTTTCTGTCATATGGTTGGCCTTTGACTAGAATTAGATTTCCGAATAATGTTTTGGCTACTGGTCTTAATTTTAAAATTAAAATATATAATAATAATAATAATAATATTTTATATAAATTTTCTTAAAAAATCATTGTTAAATTTAATTGGAGATAAATCAAAATTTAATGAAAATAAAAAATAAAAACACAATTATTTTGAAATTTTATAAATAGGTGAAACC
This sequence comes from Pinus albicaulis, assembly GCA_034641835.2. NCBI lineage: Eukaryota > Viridiplantae > Streptophyta > Pinopsida > Pinales > Pinaceae > Pinus > Pinus albicaulis. Next base: position 923,208,223 of record CM076575.1, on the reverse strand, counting down.
AATTAATGAAATTTCATTATTTTTTTGACCAAAATTTTGTTAAGACAGTTAGGTGAAATTTCATTGCTCATTTCTCAGATATAGTACAATGAAGTCTTTCCAAACAATGAAGTCCTTCAAGTATTTTAAAGATTTCATTACATTCAATTCATTGGCACAAAATCATAAGCAACTAAAACCATGTGCGAAAAACCACCATTGTTAACCAAGCAACTTTGAGTGTCAAATCTTACTTAACAATCCCCCTAAAAATTGATTTGGGGTTTCCCTTGATCAAATCCAGCCCAATTGGCCAAGTGAATCACCTCCAAGCCCTAGCTCCATCAAAATTGATCTTTATGGTAATTTTTGAAAATTTCTTTCGGTAAAAAATCGCATATGAAAAATGTTGTCGACGTGTTTCGAACCAACTATTGTGGTTCATCATCAGGACTGGATGAGAGCACAGATATAAGCTTACGATTTAAATAGATGCAGAGAGAATCAAACTAGCCGTTATATCATAACGGCTAGTTTGACTAAATTCATCAGGAAATGTATTTAGCTAGAAAATTTAAATTATTTATTAAAAAGTAAGGTTAATAAAATTTTTTTAACTTATTTATTTATTTATTTTTATTTTTTATTTTTTTCAAATAAAATTAAATAGCTAAAATTAATTAATTCTTTAATATATATATATATATATATATAATAAAATAAAACTAAAAATAAAAATATAAAAATTAATTAATAAATAAAATATATATAAATAAATAAAACGAGGAAAATTAAATAAAAATTAAATTAAATTAAATAATTAATCCATTGAATAATTATTTACTTATCTTGTTTAAAAAAAAAAAAAACTTAAGAGGAAAGGGCAGGGATCCAACACCTGCTAATGCTCCAACCATCATCTCTGTTCAGATTCACTGCCCTTTTTTCAATTTCTAAGGCTTCCCTTAATTTACGATGATGAAAGTGATCAATCCTAGCAATGACTTTTGCTTCTTCAATGCAGATGTGATGGTTAGTCTTCTCAGCATGCTCTGCCAATGCAGAGGAGTGAGATCTACCATGTTTGAGGTCAGCTGCATGTTCACTAATTCTTTGATTAATGGATCGACCAGTTTCACTGATGTAAGGGGTTCCATAGGGGCAAGGAATGATGTAAACACCTTTACCATCTTTAGGGTTTAATGGGTCCTTCACAAAGGGTTTCTTTATGGTAATTTTTAATTTGGCATGCCCCTATCACCTAGGTCTAACTCTAGACTTTACCAGTAATCTTCCAAGAGTACACAAACTTTTCTCTAGAAATCCAACTTTTGTGCTTGTTCTCCTTATAAACCTGAACTTGAACTTGTACACACAAGCATATGGTTTTCTCTTCAAGTTCCATGTTCCTACACATGATGCTCACATATTCTTTAACACAACAACACAACAATGCGCTCAAATGCTTGTGTTATATACTCACCTACCTGCAATTGCATGTACTCCTTTGAATCATCCCTTTGACATTCCAGCCAAGCATGCCTTTCATCTACATCAATGACAAGGTTGATCAGGGGCATCACTCACATTGCAATTTTCATTCATCCTATCACCTACTAGAACTATGTCCATCATGTCTCTTTACCTATGTCTCCCATGTGCCTAGTCCTCACGGTTTCTCATTAGGGACTAAAACATTAAAACACAAGGCTCAGCATTTTGATTGCTTCTAGAACAACTCGACCTCTTCCCAAACCACCGAAAAACTACATTTGTTTGTGCGACTGTACGAGCTCATCAATTTGACACCTTCACAAACTTCCCCACCCCCCCCCCCCACACTTGTTCACTTCGATCCCTGTCACCGACCTTGCCCTGCCCAAACAAGCACTCAATGGAAAGAAATTGGCTTACCCATAAATTTCATCCTCTCCCCATGCAACTTCCAAGATTTGGGCTTTCACAAAATTTCAATTTCACCACCTGATATGAGAGAAATATTTGATGGCCCTTTCTTGACCCAGCAAACCAGAGTGATGCCAATCATCATGTCAATGGTGGCCCCTAGTGACTCCACTGCCATTACTACAACGAATTCAGTCTCCGGGGAACTAATCTAGCTCATAATCTCCATCAATCAGATCAACTAGCTTGATCTCGTTTCATTTTCAAGAACTTAGCCTGTTGCTCAGCAAAAGAATCGATGTCCTCCTTCCCCGTTTTCCCAGAACCCTTCTTGTAAAAATCCATTGAGGACTTGTAAAACCAGCTGAGTGGGATCAATGGCGCTCTCTAATGCTATCCAATGCTGATGGTACCTCTGGCCTAAGTGATATAACGTATTTTCTATGCTCCATGATGAATTTCCAAAGACCCTCTATGTCCATTTTCTCAAAGAGGAACTTTAGGCCATTTTCACTCTTTCCGGTTTCAATGGCCATGTGGACCAGTGAGACAATTTTCTTCGTTTCTTTGGCTTTAGGTTTAGTTCTTATTAGGTTAGTCTATTTGTTATAAGTTTTTGAATCTTTTTAAAACTTTAAAAATTTGTTGGAATTAAATGTTTGAATTGTTAAAAAATTATAATCTTAATGTTTTAGAGGTTTTTCAGGGTGTTGAATTTATATATGGTAACAAAAAAAAAAAATTAAATAACAAAATATCATAATTTCATCAAAAATTGTTTTACCAGATTTTAAATAATAACTCCATAAACATATAATAATTAAACAACACTATTATTTTTTCATTCTTCATGAGTTATTTGAATTCTTATGTAACAAATAGCTTTCTAAACTATCCTCTACCCAAATCTCTTCACACAAAGTTTGTCCAACTATCTTCTATGCATCAGCGGCATAAGCACAAACTCCTTCCATGGCTAAAATCTTCCTCGGACTATCTGCAATGGTACCACAAACAAGAATGTGAACAGATAGAGCTTCTTTAGATTTTCTTATCATGGTTGTGATACCATGTTAAATTGAGATCAATCAAATTCACTGGGAGAAAAAACCAATTCAGAAACATAGCAACACAATATATGCAATACTATATTATATTTAACCAAAGATCAATCAATTTTACTAAGAGGAAAAAACCAAATGAGAAACATAGAAACACAATATACACAATTTTTACTTTAGAAAATCTCAGTCCGGGAAAACAGATCAAACCCTAGCCAAACCAGTCAAGTGAGCCTTCATCACTCACCTCATTAACACATTAAAATGAATTCTCCCTAACAAATTAAAATGAAGTTTTCTCCAGCCTTTTAAAGGCTTCAGTACATGCAATCCATGGGCACAAAACCATGGGTAACCAAAAGCATGGTACCAAATCCACCATTGTTGCCAAAGAAACATTGATTTTTTCATCGAGTCAAGTTTTACTTAACAAACATGATGTTGTTAGCCATTATAAAATATCTTCTACTAAAAATCATGATGTTGCTAGCCATTACATAAAGTATCTACTAAGGTGGATATATATATATATATATAGTTGCATCGTCAATAAGGGATACTTTATTAAATACCTTATTTGCAACATCCATAGCATCCTAGTTGAGCTTCATTCTAAATAGGACCCACTTAAACATTTAAAGAAGTTTTCAATCATTCAATGTTTCACCTTATGGCATTGATTTTCCTTATTGTCTATGCTATGGACCACATACACAAATAAGTACCCATTTAGAAATTCCACCTCCACTTATAATATATCAAATACACAAGATAATATGCTTATTCAAATGAATCTCCTTGAAGTGTGAATATGTGTTAGAGAGAGAGAGAGAGAGAGAGAGAGAGAGAGAGAGAGAGAGAGAGAGAGAGAGAGATAAAGACAGAGAGATAAAGACAGAGAGAGAGAGAGAGAGAGAGAGAAAGAGAGTAATAGAGAGAAATAATAGTAAATTTGTGTGATTGTAGATATAATGAATGAGATTCATGGTTAGGGGCTTATCATGCCTATCCCTTCAAACCATCATTTCCCTTAATGTTTATCAACTTTGGATTATTTCATGTGAAGAACTCATTTTTCCAAGTCACATCTTTTTTTTTTCGGGTTCTTCCACTTGATGAAATCCTCAATGATTGCTTTCCTTTGTAGTTTTTTTTACTAGCACTTCAATGATTGTTTCAAGTTTTAATATGATATTTCCATCTTCATCCAACTCTAGAAAAAAATTTCAACTAATTTCTATAATTCACATAGTAAATCCTATGCAACTCCTTCTAGGGACTATACATCTTGGGTACTAATTTATTGTCCTTCTTTGTTTCTAAAGGAACATCTACTTTTATGGTTGTAGCTTTGAAATAAGACCAAATACCCCACTTAAAAGTGCCTTTCACTTTGATGTTGATATACTTGTCAATTCATCATGTTTTGTGTTATACCCAAGTTTTTCTTCAATAGTTAGATAAGATGAACCTTTGGTTGTCCTCTCAAAGGAGATGTGATGGATGAAGGATGATACTCATAGAGTGTCATAAATAAGGATGATCTAGATGAATGCATTGTGACACAATTTTGTCTAAGGTGACCATTTCACCCATTGCGACCACTTATCAAATGCAAAACAATAGTGATAACTTTCTAGAAATTTATTCACAATCTTAGTTTTTCCATCAAACTAAGGTTGGTAAAAGGAATTTGTGAGTTGATCCATAACCATTATAATGAAATTACTCTCTACAAATTTTAATAAACTTTTAATAAATCCATTGACAGCTCTTCCCAATGTTGACTTGGTATGGTTAATAGTTCTCAAATACCTAAGGTATTGATCATTTATTTGTTAATTTTTCAACAAAAATAAATAAATGTCAATTTGAATACCTTCATTGAATGAATGCTTCATGATCTTATGATAAGCTTTTAGAAATCCCAAGTGTTCCCCTATTGGAGAAGTGTGAAATTAAAAGGACCTTCTATTTGATTTACAAATTCTTACATAAATATGGGTTATCTCTACATCAAAGTGAACCGTTCTTCAACCTAATGTTATCTAATGGAATAAGGTTTTATTATTGTATGAGCTTCCATGTATTACAATCATGCTACCCTTCTATCCTTGCTTCTTGCATCCAATCAACTTGTAAAATGAAAATAACATACATTATGGCCTAAATGTCCTCTTCTTTCCTTGAAAGTGCATCTATGACCACATTCTCATTCTATTATTTTCAATAATTTCAAAGTCATAACCTAGCATCTCTATGACCCTTCTTTATTAATATTCTAAATATAGTCATTATTTTGAATATTTCAAACTATTCCATTCTATTTCTACCTTGAAGTGTCATCTTATTAGGTAAAAGCGTCATTGCTTAGTGGCCAATAGTTCCTTCTCATAAATGAGTTTGAGTAATATATTTCCTTTAAGTTGGTATCTTTCAAGGAAAGGGGCCTTCCTTCTTCCATTAAATTGCATCAATTTCATGGCCCAAAGCATTGCAAACTACAATAAAAGGTTTCATGAAGATTCCAATTTTTTCACATCTATAGGCTTCAATTGGGATTTACCAAAAGAAGCATGTGTGATGATTAATCCGGCTAATAGAAATTATATTAATTTTGCTCTTTTTTTGTCTCGCTTATTCTTTAGTAGAAAAAACACACTATTATCTAAATCAAATTTCTTCTTTTTTGGGTTTAATTGACAATCACCTTCTTCTTTTTATTGTAGGAATTAAACTCTTTGCTTGTCACATCATCAATTAGATCAAGATTTTTTTGATTCTCCAATGATAAAACATTCTCTAAGCTATTAGTAGTGGCTTTGTTTTTCCATTACAACATTTTTTCCTTGGACATATTTTACTAAAGTTCTACACTATTTTGGAATGATCAAGTCACACTATCAACGATAGGTTTCCCAATCTAAGTTTGTGGTTGCATAGGTTGCTCTATAGATTCAATGGTGTCATGTTTATTCATTTTAGTGGTTGTATCATGTTTCTCTTGTCTTCATTATTATTTCATACCATCTTTATTCTTCTTTAAATTTCCTTTATAGTTCTATTTTTTCCTCCTGAAGTTTTTTCTTAATTTTTATTGCCACTTTATTTTCATTTTCTTCATTCTCTAACATTGGATTTTCTACTTTATATACTTTTATTTTTTCCTCTTATTCCCTCTTTTTTAGCTACTCGACTTAAAATTGTATGTTTTATTATTTCATCTTATTTCCCTATTTTCTCTTTTGAGTTTGATCCTTAGGTTTTAATTTTTTCTACACTTCTCCGCAATGAGTTGCATTTTCATAAGGTAGTTGTTGTCCTTTGAGATAATTGGAGTCAATAATTATGCCAAAGCATCTATGATGTTTTGTTTTGTTTTCAGTTTGGAATTTTTGGATGACCAATGCATAAAACAATTTGCAGCAACTGAGACAAATGGTTGTTTCTTTATTCCACACAGTAATTTATATTTTGCAGGTGATTAAGCTAAATATGTAAGGAGATATGATTATTTTAATTATTCAAAAAAAAATATTTGAACGATAATAAGTGTGAAAACTATCAAACAATGTCTAAAATTTTAACAAAACATATTTAACATTATGAAGATGCTGATAATTTTTTGATGAGAGGGACTTACATAAAAAATAGCTCAGTAAATCATTCTCTGATATAGATAATAACTTCAGTAAGAATTTAAGACAAATGAAACTCGGTTAATCTTACCTAATTATCTTCATAACAATTCAATACATGTAGAAACAATACGAATTGATAAATAGGAAGAACTTACAAGGGGACAAAGTTGTGTGAAACAAATCAAGAATCCTTATTTTATTATTAATGATCAAAATCTTGTACATTACTGCTTACAAAATGCTCATCCAAGGGTGCAACCCTTAATAACTCAAGAATTAGAATTATTTATACTAGTTCTAGGACTAAGCAAATATCCTAAATTGATTTACAAAAATAATATAATATGATAGAAAGAAGGAAACTACTGAAAGATATGTTCCTGTTTTGGAGGAGATTGTTGATGAGTAGGCCTACTAATAGGCTACGTTGGCTGTAATTTTGTCTTGTGAGCTGGTGGCTTATGCTAACTGTCTTTTCAATTAATATTTGTAGCTTTGGCGAAGTTTAAATAGTAAAATCCTTTATTACTTTAATAATTGGAAAAAACCCACTTTTCTCTTTAAATGGTGCAAACATTTTAAATAGAGGAAAACCCTTTATAAAAAAACCTTTTGGATAGAATGGCGGAAATGACGTGGAGTAGAGATAATGGCGGAGGTAATAAGTGGTAGGACCTACTAATCGCATTGCAAATTGCAACCGAGAGCTTTTGGGGCTTATCGCAAATCAGGAGGTCAAAAGGCTTATCGCATATCGTATATCGGTGAGTCGAAACAGAAAACATATCATTTGGGAATTGGATAATGTGATATACGATGGGTGATGGTAGGAAGAGATGGCATGGCAGGGAGAAATGGTCCTACTTTATATCGCAATCAGGAAAAGGGGTCGATATTGTAAATCGCATATAGGGGATTGGGGTGAGTGATATGAATGAATAGCACTGAGGAATTACGATATGTGATCAATGACGGCTTACATAACAGGTAAGGGCCCCAATTTAATCGTAATCGAGGAATCGGGAAGGCAGAGGTAAGTGGAAACAATGAAATTTACGATATAGCGATGAAAAATGGTAAGGTGGGTCCCTTTCGAAATTTTAAAATGGAAATGGAAATTCGCCTAAGTAAAGAAATATATAAGTGGCCTGAAGCATATAATGGTTTTCAAATGTTTTGAGGCTAAAAGGGCACAACACAAAATGGAAGTGTTATCACACTCAGGGGTTTGTGGGATATGGAAATTACAACATGTGTTATGAAACTGTGATATGTGATTGCGATAAAGGTAAAGTGGAAAGATAAGGCTGGTGTACTAGCCGGGAATGTAGACTTATCACATTTCGGGGCTTTCTGGACTTATCGCATTTTGGGGATCGAAGGTTATATCAAATTTTTTTGGCAACAAAGTTTTCGATAGGCTGATGTGCAAAGGCAAGGTGGGTCCACCAATGAAACATGGTAATGCAGTAGGAAAATGGTAAAAGCATGGAGTGACTTTAGGATTCAAATAATTTATGCACCATAAACTTTAGGTTTGAACGTTTATAATTTAATAAAAAATTAATCCCCTTTTTAAATAAATTAATCATAATTAACTTATAAATTTATGAAAAGGTGCATTTGAGCTTGCAGCCATATATTTTTCATTTTTGTACACTAAAGCCTTCATTTTTCTTTGGCATCCTAACATTTTATTTTTTATTTTGCCTCCTTTCTTTAGGGAAATATAACCTAACATTTTATCTTGATATGGATGTATAAAACACACAATAAGCCTAACATCTTTTAATTTCTTTTTCTTCCATCCATATCCTATCTTAGCATTTTTTGAATTTTTTTTTACTATACATGCTAACTTATCAAAACTAAATAATGTTACAACATCTTCTCCAGCTGGGGACTGCTTCCCCCTGTGGGATGTAGAGAACAAGCAGATCCGAGTGCCTTCTCTTTGGGCTATGGAGTCTTTGCTGTGAAATAAAAACAGACTTGAATTTTTTTTTAAAGAAAGTGGTAATATACAATGATGATTCATAATCTTCTTCAATACTGTATGTAATTTTTCAGAAATCTACCATTGACATGTAGTGTAGTGAACTGCCCTTCCAAATTTTGTAGAACAAATGTATTATTTCCTTTCACTTCAGCAATGCTGAAAGGTCCAAACCATAAGTTGTCAAATTTTCCATGTTTACCTATGTCTTCCCTTCTAGCATCCCCTCTCAAAACTAGATCACCTTCTCTGAAGTCTCTTTCCCTAGCCTTTCTGTCAAAAAGACTCTTCATATTATTCTGATACTTTCTCAATTTATATTGAATCTATGTTTTCATTTAATTCAATAATTTGATTTATCCTTCTAGTGAAATCATCAGGTTCATAATTAGATTATTGTATAAATATAAAAATAGGAAAAGCCAAATTAGTAGGAAAAAAGGCCTCTTTACCATAAACCAGTTGGAATGGAGATTTACCTATTGATCTTTTGGGAAAAATCCTGTTTGCCCAAATTGCATATATAAGATGACAGTCCCAATTTTTCTTATGATCTTCAAGAGTCTTTTTTATTACTTTAACCAGGATCGTGTTAGATGACTCTGCAAGACCATTTCCTTGAGGATAATAAGGGGTTGAATGATGTAGAAAAATATGATATTTTTGGAAAAATTCAATTATCTTTATACTACTAAATGTTGTGGCATTATCAGTCACTATTTGTTGAGGGAAACCAAATCTAGAAAGATTTTTTTCTTCAATAAATTTGAACACTACTGTATTTGTAGAGTTTCTAACTGGAATGGCCTCCACCCACTTGGTGAAATAGTTAGTGGCAGTTAAAATCCATCTACGTTGATTGCTTGAAGGTGGGTGAATTCCTCCTATAAAATCTAGTCCCCACTGAAGGAATGGTGTTGAAACAACAATTAGAATTAATGGAAGAGTTTCTAGTTTTTTCTTACCAGCAAACATCTGACATGGAAAGCACCTTCTGAACTTTGCTCCTACTTGTGAGAACAAGGTAGGCCAATAGAAACTTTCTCTTAGTATATTGTATGTTATGGACCTCCAAGCATAATTCCCTCCACAAATCCCTGCATGAAATTGCTCAATGATCCCTTCTGTTTCATTTTCTATTAAAAAAAGTAACAGAATGTTGAGAGGATCTTTCTAGTACAAGTTGGCATTTATAATACAGTATTTGATAGATTTCAATTTAATTATTTTTCACTATCTCTTTAAAATCTCAGTAGGACACTCAAAATTGATCAAAAAATGTACAATATCTGCATACCAATCTGATAGTACAAACTTTTCATCAATCTGAACAAGAATTGTTTGAGTTGAAGGAGAAGGTTCTTGTGGGTTCTTTCCTTGAGAATCTTGGGAAGGTTCTTGTGGGTTCTTTCCTTGAGAATCTTGGGAATATTCTTGTGGTTTCTCCCCTTCTGCATTTAAGGAAGGTTCTTGTGGATTCTCCCTTTCTAGATTTAAGGAAGGTTCTTGTGGGTTATTTCCTTGAGAATCTTGGGAAGGTTCTTGTGGTTTCTCCCCTTATGCATTTAAGGAAGGTTCTTGTGGATTCTCCCTTTCTAGATTTAAGGAAGGTTCATGTGGGTTCTCCCTTTCTAAATTTGAAGAAGGTTCTTGTGTATGCTTCTCAAAGATTTCAAAAATAGAATTTATGCCTAACACTTTGCAATTGGATTCAACTAACAATTTAACTAAACCTTGTCCCTTTACTAACTTAGTGGTTTTAATAGTGAGGTCAAACTCAAGGATTTGAGTGATCCACCTTCCTCTTCTTCCATTAGTGTCTGGTTGGGTAAGAACAGTTTTTACAGCACTGTTAGGGACATAAGAAGTAATAGATGAGTGAAGGACATGTTTATGAAAGATTTTAGGGCTTGAACTAGGGCATAGGCATGTTTTTCAATAATATCATAGTTTATTTCAACATCTCGCATAACCTTACTGAAAAATTTTATGGGTTGATCATCAGAATCTTCATTTTTTTGTAAAAGGAAAACAACAAGGGTGGTTTCGAAAGCAAATGAGAATATACTGAAAGGTAAGGAATAATTAGGGCTGGCCAAGGTAGGAGCTTCAGAAATGGATTTCTTGATTTGATCAAAATCATATCTAGCAGGAATAGTCCATTTAACATCATGATTCTTTTTAAGCATGTCGTTTATGTCTTTAACTATTTAAGCATAGTTAGGGATGAATCCTCTCAAGAAGTTAATTTTTCCTAAAAAGGCTTGGATTTCTTTCTTATTTATTGGCAGTGATAATGATTGAATAGCAGATACACTTTTAGGATCTATCACCACTCCTTCCTTAGAAATGATGTGTCCCAACAACTTTCCTTATTTTATGGAAAACAGAGACTTCTTGGGGTTGAGAGATATTCCAAATTTTTCGCACCTGTCAAAAACCTTCATCAAGTTTTTAATATGCTTCTTATCTAAATTAGAGAAAACCGTTAAATCGTCCAGATAAATAACAACAAATTTATTCACCTTTCCAAAAAAAGCTAAATCCATAGCGCTTTGGAATGTTGCTCCTGCATTTGTTAACCCAAAAAGCATTATGGCATACATGAATGTACCCCAGGGTGTGGTAAATGCAGTCTTTTCTCTATATTCTGGATATACCATTATCTGGTTATAACCAGAAAATCCATCAAGCATTGAAAGCCTATTAGCACCAGAAACCCTTTGGAGTAGTTGATCCATCTTTGTCAGTGGATAGTTATCCTTTAGAGATGATTTGTTAAGGTTTCTGAAGTCCACACAGAGTCTAATTTCTCCATTTTTCTTTCTGACAATAACTAAATTAGCTACTCAATTAGAGTATCTTAAGGGAACAATTATTTGGGCATCTAAAAGCTTCTTAACTTATTTTTCTATGGTAGGAAGCAGAACTGGATTAATTCTTCTTAGTTTTTGTTGATAAGGTTTTGCTTCAGGTGTTAATGGGATTTATGCTCTATCATAGATGTGTCATAAGTTTTCATATCAGCATAAGACCAAGCAAAAACATCTTTTTAATTCTTAAGAATTTTAATGTATTCAGTTTTAACTTCAGGAGTTAGAGATACACAAATTTTAATGTTTTTAATCTCTTCATCAGTCCCAATATTATTTTCTTCAATATCATCTTCTGGAGAAGTAGAGAGTGGATTTATATGAACATCATTTTTATCAAATATATTTTCTAAAGGAACAAGGCCTCTAGGAATAAAATTATTTGACAATTGTAAAATATCATGATCAACTAATTTTGTATTTAGATCTGAATTTCTTTTTCTTTAGTAGCTTCATTCATGTCTGATTTATCTTCTTCAATTTGTAAGACGAAAAATTCATCAATAACTTGGAGAAATCATTTCAGTTGTTCATCATCTTCAAATATTTTCCAATACTTTAGATTATCTAGAATGGATGGCCTATATTTGACTTGAATTTCGTATTGCATCTGAATTTGGTCTAGTATCTTAAAAGAAATGGCAGAAACAGCTAAGGAATTTGCATGAATGTTTTCATTTCTAGGAATGAAAGTTATATTAAAAGCATTAAAAGAGTTTCAATTGTATCCCAAACTTCATTTTTGTAAGACATGAGCCTACGATGCTTTGTTTGACAAATATTAATAACATGTCTTACTATAAGTTCTGAATCAGTAAAGACACTTAAATTTTGCACCTTTAAACTTTTAGAAAACTGTAATATTAGAATAAATGCTTCATATTTAGCAACATTATTTGTGACCTCAAAATATAACTTGCATGATTGAGTGATGTTCTCTTTCTCAGGTGAGATTAAAACAATACCTGCTCCAGCTCCATATTTGGTACAAGATCCATCAAAGAAAAGTTTCCAAATATCAGTTTGAACAGATTTAGGAGTTTCAACTACATCCTCAATCTTAAGTTGAAAATTCTGTGAAGTATTTGAAGATAGTTGGAAGCAACTCAATTCTTTGTAAACTTCATAAATGGGATGGTTTTGATCTTGATCTATTTTGAAAATAGTGTTTAAGAATTAGAATTTGCTGTATAACCTAAGGTTTTCTCCCCCATATACAGGAATAGTGGCAAAAGACATATCCATTTGAAGACTCCCTCCTATTTTGGCACAACATCATCTTGATAAAAGCATTCCAAACTTATGGAGATTAGTGACTACTATGTTATACAACACTTTTGGCTGGTATTTAGTGTAAGGTTACCACTAGGTCTTTTATAAGTCCTAAAAATTGCACTCTTTTAGAGTCAAGGGTATATAGGTCATGATAAGTTCGAGTGATTTCCAAATTAAGTTCCTCCATAATAACCTTTGGCATTAGATTGTTTGAAGCTCTAGAATCCAGCATAAAATTGAATAGTAAAGAGTCATGTACTTTCAAAGTCACGTAGAAAGGTGGTATGGATTTATCAATCATGTCATAACTAGGACCAAAAACTATTAATAGACTAATAATGTCCCCTTCAGCATCCACACTAGAGTTTTGGATCCATCTTGAAACTTGACTCTTATATCTAGGGTTTTTAGAAAGTTCTGAAAGGGGAATAGGAATTTTAACTCTTTCTATATCTTTTTCAACATTAAAAGTAGTCAATATAGTTTTGTCAATTTGTGTAGTATCATTTGGCTGATTTAGAGGTTGAATAGAAGTAGTTTGAGTTTCAACAGATTTCACTTGAGGCTCAATTATGATAGGGTTTTTAGGAGGTCTACCAGGACCTACTCTAGGTCTTAAATCAAACCTTTTGTTAAGTTATGCAATTAAAAACTCGGAAAAGGCTTGATATTTAGAGACCTGAGAAGTCTCTTGGTCTTCTTGAGAGATTTGAATTTGAGGGACGGGGACAATGGAAGTCTGAATAGATGTATTTTCGATGTTATTAATATCTTCAGTGATTGATAAAGTATTATCATCAGCTTGTTTATCATCAATCAACAACGTTGTAGGTTGTATTTTCTATGTTATTAATATCTTCAGTGATCGATAAAGTATTATCATCAGGTTGTTGATCATCAATCAACAAAAGTGTAGGTACTTGTTGATCATTGTTTGGTCTCTGAAGAATTTGTAATTGAGGGGCCTATTTGAACTGACCTTGAATCTCTATTTTGGGTCTAGCAACAGTTTGTTGGATTTTTCTAGGATGTGTTTCAATCTTAGAAATCCTATTTGAAAGGTTTCTAAGAAGTGATGTGATTTCATCTATTTTTGAGTCTTCATTTTTAGATTTAGAGGAAGAAGAAGCTTCCTGATTTGATTTTAATTTTCTTAAGGATTTTTTAGCTTTGGTTTTTAGCTTAGCTGAGGCAGACCTATTTGCTTCAACCTCTATAGCATTTTTTTTCGTGTCTTCTAAGGCATGAGATTTTCTCTCTCTTAACATGACAACAAAATCATCTTCAAAGGATTTTGAAAATCTAACCTTCACTACTGCAATAGGGGGTTTACAATCAGGAGGCAACTTGTGATAAAGTTAATTAAATATTTTTATGAAATCAGTTATTGTTTCACCATAATTTCTTTGAAGCTCTTCAAACTCTGTTAAGAAATAAACATGATCCTTTTTCACACCCATTGATTTTTAAAGGTAGTTGTCAATTCCTCCCAGTATCTAATAGAATAAGCTAGTAGTTGTCCAAACCAAATCCTAACATTTCCTTCTAGAGATTGCACAAACAATCTCATATAAACATTTTCATGTTCTATGTTCATGTTATCAGAAAAATATAGAAATGTTGCTATATGATCTTCAGCTGACAAACCAATTTCCCCATTAAATCTGGGGAGATGTTTTAGATACCCAACAGGAAAATCATTGAGTAGATTAGGGAGTAATAGGGTAGCATATATTTCTCGTACAATGGGTCTAAAACTAGCCATACTTGAAGAGGTAGATGTAGAAGATTCAGTAGTGGTGGTTCTAGAAGAAGAAGTAGAATTTGAAGATAAATATGGGGAATAAGGAGGTAAAGAAAGAGGTGGAGAACGAAATGGATTTGAAGATCTTCTTAGGGATATTAAAGGTGTTTGAATGACCAAATTTTGAACCTCTTCTTCTCCTTATTTTTTCTCAAATAAAGGATTATAATAAAGAGAAAAGAGATCTTATGGTAGTGCAGAAGTAGATGGTGCAGAGTATGTGACAGGGGATATGAAATCAGTAGGTTTGAATCTAGGTAAATTTAGACCCAAATCATGTTCTGATATAGGAGATTCAGAAGGTGCCTCTGGTAATTTATAGGACTCCAAAGAATGAACTAACAAGCAAGATTGAAAATCCACTCATTTGGATACTAATACCTATACTCTAAGAGGTATATCTTCTAATTCTAGAGGAATAGGTCCATATCTCAAAGGATAAGGAACTGTTGTGGTCTCATGTTGAGGGACAGAAGAAGGGGTTTGATGTCTTCTTCTGGAAGAAGCTTGTCTTAACAATCTCTCTAGATCTGATAAAGGTAAGACAATTTCAGAATCAGAATGAGACCTGGTATGCTTTGAAGGAGCCAGCTTGGGTTTAGTGAAGTCGCCAGGTGAAATTTTTTGACCTAACTAGACCTTTAATCACCTTTAAAGGAATAGGTTTTTATCGTTGTCCCAGGGAAAACAAATCAAATTATGTTCCCAGGCAACGACGCTAGTCTGATTTTTTCCTCTAAGATAATTGGGGTCAATAATTATGCCAAAGCATCTATGATGTTTTGTTTTGTTTTAAGTTTGGAATTTTTGGATGACTAATGCATAAAACAATTTGCAGCAACTATGTTTAAACTTTTAGTTAGTATTAATTAATAAGACAAAGGATTGTTGCTTTATTCCACACAGTAATTTAGATTTTGCAGGTGATTAAGCTGAATATGTAAGGAGATATTATTATTTTAATTATTCAAAAAGAATATTTGAATGATCATAAGTGTGAAAACTTTCAAACAATGTCTAAAAGTTTAACAATATGAAGATGTTGATAATTTATTGATGAGAGGGACTTACATAAACAAATAGCTCAGTAAATAATTCTATAATATAGATAATAACTTCAGTAAGAATCTAAGACAACTAAAACTCAGGTAATACTACCTAGTTATCTTCATAACAATTCAATACATGTAGAAACAATATGAAATGATAAACATGAAGAACTTACAAGGGGACAAAGTTGAATGAAACAAATCCAAAATTCTTATTTTATTATTAATGATCAAAATCTTGTACATTGATGCTTACAAAATGCTCATCCAAGGGTGCAACCCTTAATAACTCGAGAATGAGAGTTATTTATACTAGTTCTAGGACTAAGAAAATATCCTAAAAATATTTACAAAAATAGTATAATATGATAGAAAGAAGGAAATTGTTTAAAGATATGTTCTTGTTTTGGAGGAGACTATTGATAAGTAGGCCTAATAATAGGCTATGTTGGTTGTAATGTTGTCTTATGAGCTAGTGCCATCTGCTAGTTGTCTCTTGAATTAATGTTTGTCGCTTTGGCAGAGTTTAAATAGTAAAATCCTTTATTATTTTAATAATTGGAAAAAACCCACTTTTCTCTTTAAATGGTGCAAACCTTTTGAATAGCGGAAAGCCATTTATAAATAAACCTTTTGGATAGAATGGCGGAAATGGTGTGGAGCGAAGATAATGGCGGAGGTAATAAGTGGTAGGACCTACTAATTGCATCGTAAAATCGCAACCGAGAGCTTTCGGGACTGATCGCAAATCAGGAGGTCAAAAGGCTTATCGCAAATCGTATATCGGTGAGTCAGAACAGACAACATATCATTTGGGAATTGGATAATGCGATATGCAATGGGAAATGGGGGAAGAGATGACGTGGCAGGGAGAAATGGTCCCACTTTATATCGCTATCAGGGAAAGGAGTCGGTATTTCAAATCGCATATCGAGGATCTGGGTGAGTGCTATGAATGAATGGAACAGAGGAATTGCGATATGCAATCAACAACATCTTATGTAATAGGTAAGGGCTCCACCTTAATCGAAATCGGGGAATCTAGAAAGCGAAGGTAAGTGGAAGCAATGAGATTTACGATATAGCGATCTGAAAAGGTAAGGTCGGTCCCTTTCGAAAGTTTAAAGCGGAAATGGAAATGCGCCTAAGTAAAGAAATATATAAGCGGCCCGAAGCATATAAGGTTTTTCAAATGTTTTGAGGCTAAAGGGGCACAACACAAAATGGAAGTGTTATCGCACTTGGGGGTTTGTGGGATATGGAAATTACAACATGCGTTATGAAACTATGATATGCGATTGTGATAAAGGTAAAGTGGAAAGATAAAGTTGGTGTACCAGCTGGGAATGTAGACTTATCGCATTTCGGGGCTGTCTGGACTTATCGCATTTCGGGGACCAGAGGTTATATCAAAAATATTTGGCAACGAAGTTTGCAATAGGCAGATGTGAAAAGGCAAGGTGGTTTCACCAATGAAACATGGTAATGCGGTAGGCAAACGGTCAAAGCGCAGAGTGACTTTAGGATTCAAATAATTTATGAGACATAAACTTTAGGTTTGAATGTTTATAATTTAATAAAAAAATAATCCCCATTTTAAATAAATTAATCATAATTAACTTATAAATTGATGAAAAGGCGCATTTGAGCTTGCAGCCATATATTTTTCATTTTTGTGCACTAAAGCCTTCATTTTTCTTTGGCATCCTAACATTTTATTTTTTATTTTTCCTCCTTTCTTTAGGGAAATCTAACCTAACATTTTATCTTGATATGGATGAATAAAACACACAATAAGCCTAACATTTTTTAATTTTTTTGTCTTCCATCCATATCCTATCTTAACATTTTTTGAATTTATTTTGACTATACACGCTAACTTATCAAAACTAAATAATGTTACAATAGTAGCCATGATCCCATTGACCATGAGCATAAAGAAAGCAATAAAAACTAAATGTTGTGTTGCAAAAATGATCCTTCGAGATCATACTTCCTAAATTGACCTTGTTGGAATATGTACTTCAGAATAATGATTTCCTCTTCCTAATCTTGCTTAGAGTTGCTTAACCCGTAATTTCCAATATAGATGTTATAAGGGATGAATATTTCGTTATAGAAACAGTGAAACCACGGTGAATGATATACTATGTTATCTATCTAAGAATAACTTATTTGGAACATATTTAGACAACAAATGAGAAGGAATAATTCACTCCATATATTTTAAGATAATTATGGTCCTCTTTCAAATATCATAGCAAGGTCATAGTTACTCAATAAATCTTGGACATTTCTTGAAAATTATCAATTTTTACAATGCCCAATAAAGCAATCACACAACTATGCATATACTTTCTTTCCCATTTCCCTTGAAATAAGCATGAATTGAATTGTTGGCTACAACTCAATGCCAATTTAATCCTAGGAATTGAATTGGTCTCCTTGTTACACTAAAAATTGTCACCATGACATTTTACTATCTATATGGGTTCATCATTACTCATATATTACTCCCTTAGAAGTCTACAAACATCAAGTTCCTAACACCAAGTTTTGAAATTGAGAGAAAAGCTTATAAAAGTCATAAAAATACTTGTACCGCACTTTCTCTTAGTATTAATTGCAGTGCCGCATCTATTTGTTCTAGAACATGCAGAACCGGCCGCACTTTTTCTTCATTAAAGGTGTGGATTCCTGTAAAAGGTAAAGTGAAGGCGGAAGAAAAATTTGGAAGCCCAGCTAGTTGAATCTGGAAGCTTCTGGAAGCAATTATTAGGTGGAAAGTTCGCTCCTTTCATGTACATTCATCCCTCCATTAAAAGAGTCTACCCCTTGGTATGTGGAAATAAATCCCTTTGAAAGAGGATTCTATCCCCTCTTATTTGGAGCTGCAACCTCTTCTCTTTTGCTATAAATTGAGGCCATAGTTCAGCCTCAAGGGGGAGTTAGACTTTGAGATTTTTTGAGGATAATTGCTGGAGAAACTCAGACTCTCTTAACTGATCATCATGTGGGAATGGTTACACACTCATGTGTATGTTAGTCGAGAGAGTGCAAAGGCTTGTCAAAGTAGAGGAAATGCTTGTTCCAGACCCCAGAAGGACATGTACAACATCAAGGCGAACACGGTTGTAAGGCTCCTTCTTTCATTAAAGATAATACAAATGGATCCTGTTTTCTCAATGAGTTTTTTATTTAAATGTCTTATTTCTTGAATTCCTTGATCATCAAGATAGATTTTTGGTTTATGAATTAATCTATATTATGCAAGTGCTTTTGATTTTTTCATATCTTTGATTGCAGATCCCAAAAGGAGACGTATTCAAAGCGATAGGAAAGAATACTATGATCAACGCTGGACTACAGGTAAGTCCTAAATCCTTCATTATAGATAATTCTAGATCAAATATAATATAGAGAAAGTAGTTTACATTTGTTTGTTTGTTGCTAGTTATCCGTAGGATACTAGGGAGATCTGTCTTGTCTACAAGAACGATTTATCCGTCCAACAAAATGGTGACCATACTGGGGAATGGATCTTGAACTTAGTTTTCGTTTTATTTTTGACTTGAGAAATTATTTTTCTGATTTTGATTTATTGATACTGGCTTGGGTAATTTATTCTTGTAGAATCCCTGAAAAGTGCTTTAGAATTTTTTATTTTTCTTTAAGTTTTCTGGTCTCTGCACTTTGTCTTTAGGCACAGTGCGGTCATCTCCGATGTTTTTCTGTATACATAGTGCAACACCACACCTATTTACACTAAAACCTGTGGACCCTAAGAAATTTTTTGAAAAACTTAAAATTCTCTTTTCTAGGATCAGCTTGTAAGATTCTCAGTATATACCCAGACTTGTATGTTCTATCAAAAAGCTTTGTCTGAGAGTTTCTTTCAGCATTTTTAAGTTTTGAATGATTTTCTACAAGATCTGCATGTTATAAGTGATTTTTTCTTTGTCTTTGTGTCACTCAAATATTAGAAACCTCTGTATACCTTAGATCACTGGTATATCATTGTTTCCTTGCTGAGTCTGTGACTTCATAGCAGAAATTTTTTTATGAGAATTAGATCCCATCTTCTCATTTGCAAATCTTTAAAAAACTTTTTCATTAAGTTTTGAATTTCGCTTAAAAACCATAATTGGATGTTTTTGAGTTTTTTGCTGATTTCAGCAAAGAATTTCTTAATTAGATTACAAACTAAGCAAAAAGTCCTCAAAATATTTGAAGTTTTGATTTCAGATTTAATTCTTAGAATTTTTAGATCTCGAAATTAGTGTTTTTAGTTTTGAGTGTTATTATTAGATTTCTAGAATTGTAGTTTTCTTTTGGAGAATGTTTGATTGTAGTTTCGATCTTGAATAATAAAGGAATTTCTTTTTGAGCAATTGATCATTCTAGGTTCTCATGAGATAAGATTTCTTTTCATATGTTCTTGTTTTGAAGGAAAGAATTGTTTTAAGAGATTGCATTTCTCAACTCTTTCTTTTAGATAGAATTCATTGAAAGGAAATGAATTGTTTCTCATAATAGATGCATTTTTAGTGTGTTTTGAGTCGGGTCACTACATATCATCAAATTTTCACTTTCCAACCTATTGTCCTAAGAAACAGCCTATTAAAAGAAACACTTAAATTAAAATCAATCTAGTAATTTTTATATCTCTAGGACTCTTTTCCACCAACATAGCTTAGGCTAGTGTCTTGGAGTAGGGAGTAATTAACTCTCCAAGACAATTAAAACAAACAAGTAGTCAATCTTGCAGTAGGAAAAATCCAATAGTAGCTTGTATACTCTGGGAAGCTCCTCCTAAAGGAGTCAAGCACGAGATCATATCCAAACCAGTGAGGTGATCAATTCTATCTCATTGGGAACGATAGAAGATGTGCGCGTATTAACAACGGTAAACCTCGGATTGACCATTGTTGAGGAGCCTGGGGTCACTTTTCGGTATACCTTGGATTATGTCAAGGAGCCTTCAAGGGGATTGAGCTTTGTTACTCTGCCCTTGCGCGTATATTGGATCGTAGACTATTCTCCCAGGTATATTTGTTCCTGTTGGTGACCTTAGTGGCCATAAACTTTAAGATTTTTTCCTAAGCTGATGGTGGAGGAAAGATCCCACTGTACCTGGAGCAGACATCAACTAGACTCACTTGGACTCTCCGGAGGGTTATCTTCACTCGAGATGGTTTAAGTGGAGAAACTTGCACTGGTCTGTTTCATTAAGCAAGTTGTCGGGGTAACTGTTCTAACTGCCATTTCTACATTAAAATACTACGATGTTGGATTTCATCACCAACTAGTGTTTTTAGTGTGGGAATCTACTGTTTCTGTGTGGTTTGATCTCCTAGATTTTATAAGTGTTTGATCATTCGATTGTCTCCTTAGTGACTTTAGGTTTTTTAATTGAAATTTTCTTTGATTGCGTGTGATTAATAATTTTTAATCATGGCTGAATTACCAAGACAATCGCGTAGACTTCAGGGGAAACCCCCTAAGTATACATCAAGCCAACTTGAAGGACTAAAATCTCTAGTACCATATACTATCAGTAGAATTAGATCAACGGAACCAGGAGAATCATTCATAATTACTCATCCTGATTATCATGAAGTAAATCAACCAAAAACAGCAGAATATATTCAAGAGCCAATTTCAATTTCTGAAATCACTGACATTGCTTCTGCAGCTAGTGAATTAGCTAAATAACCTGAAATTTCTGAGCCAGAAACTGAACCTGCTGTGTTGGAATCATCTTCAGGATTTGTTACTCCGACTTCTAGTGATCTTGATTCACCTAGAGTAATAAATCGCACTACCGAAAACCTTCCTTCTGATCTCATAAGTATTGAAGAACTTGTTGGTCCAGACGAATATGTAATTCTTCCCAAAACCAAAGAAAATTTGAATCTTAGAGAGCATGAATCAATATTCTACGGTCCTTTTAGAACTGACGCTTGGTATTTATCATTGATACATTTTTTACAAAATGCAAGTCTTACTTATTCACCACCCCAAATTCCTTTTTACCCTACACCAAGAGGTTATCAACCTTCATTAGCTATGTCAAGTGAGTCATCTATGTTTTCTGAATCTCCGAAACATTTTTATACGGTAGTTCGTCTGTTCCTCTGAGATACTAGTCGCTCTCTGGTACCTTCTCAAGAGCAGCTCCTCAACCAATTAAAAAAATGTTATCATCTGGTACAAATGGAACAAACACTGAAACGTTGAACACATAACATATTTTTATGATGTCTATAACTATTCCAAATCCTCAACCTCAAGGAAGTCAGTTACCGCCTAGGGGGCAACCTCAAGGTAGTCAATTACCACCTGGGGGGCAACCTCAAGGTAATTTTTTACTGCCTGGAGGTCAACCTGTAGGACAATATTTACCACCTGGGGAGAAACCTCAAGGACAGTACATACCTCAAGGTCAATATCAACCTCAAGGACAATACATACCTCAAGGTCAATATCAACCCCAGAGTCAGTTCATACCTCAGGGTCAATATCAACCCCAGATTCAGTACATGCCTCAATGTTAATATCAACCTCAAGGTCAGTACCTAGCTCAAGGTTTTCAACCTCCTTCAGGTCAACCATTATTACAAGGAGTTGGAAATTCTAGTTAATTATCAACCCTACTTTCAACCTGGTTATGGTCCTTCATATGCACAACCTTCAATGGGTCAATATCCCGGAATTAATACGGTGTGGGATCCATCTCAAATTCAACAGACTTTGCAACCCAATGTGTAGTTACCTAATCAAATTGGATAGCCCACAGGTTCTGGTCCAACCTAGAAACCTATCCAACCTACCACTCAAGTCTCTACACCTGGTTCTGTCCAGCAGCCTGGGCCTAGTACACCTAGAACTCCGCCTCAATCTTCTGCTGCTGCTGCAACTTCTGTTCAACCTACCACACCTATTTCTGGAGTATCTGCAGCTCCTGTTTCTACTACCCCTGTATCAGTACAAATTCCTCAAGTATTTGTGCCACAGTCAGAACCTACAATTCAGACTACGGTCCAGATACCTGCAGGACAATCTAGTACAAGTACGATTCTCACTAGTCAACCACAATTTACTTATCAACCGTACCAGGGGCAGTATCAATTTGGACATGCTATATAAAATCCAACATATCAGTATCAGCCGTATCCTGGGTATAATTATCAAGTACCTCAACAACCCTAGTTTGGTCCGGTTAATCCTGGTTATCCAGGAGGCTTCACAATTCCCAATGCGCATCCAATTCCAGGATATCCTGGATATCCTCCTCCTGGAACTGGTTTGATCACACAAGGTTATCAAGACCCTATCCGTCGGTTACCATTCATAGCAACTTTATATTTACCTTATCTATCACGCCTTACGAATGATCCCATTTTTTATCTTTCGTATTAGCCACCGATGCCTAATAAGTTGCCCAGTGATATTCCAAATTTTGAAGGTAAGTCGGGAGAAGATCCATCTAATCATGTTATGACTTATCATCTCTGGAGTGCATCCAATTCACTAATCGATGATTGAATTTGATTACATCTTTTTCAAAGAACTCTCATTGGTCTCGCTACCAAACGGTACATTGAGTTACCACGAGGCTCATTTAATACTTTTAATGCACTAGCTACTGCTTTCTTAACCCATTTTCAGTTGCCTATCAGATACGACAATGGCACGGAATTTTTGACCTCATTAAAAAAATCTACGTCTACGTACATATCTGATCACATTCATGAATGGAGACGTAGGAGACGTTTGGTGAAAGTATTTATTTCGGATCAAATTTTTGTTGAATGGTTTATCAAATCGTTATTGCCCAAAATTACTGAAGATGTGGCCAAAGGAGCCATTGTTACAGAAGAGAAATTCATTGCTCAGGCTCAGTACCTTGACCTTGTATATACACAATCAGGTACTCTGTATGACAAAATCCCTGATTTACCAAGACCTGATCAGTTAACTACAACTCCTTCAGGATCTCATGTCGCTAATGGTGTAATTGGTTCTGTTAACACTGGCAAGAGTAAGAAGAAATCTTCCAAGACGACTTCTCCTATTATAACTTTACCCGATTCACGAAAAAGAGATTCTTCCATTGAAACTTTCGCTGATATTCATGTTGTAGAATCATCTATAGCAAAACCTAAAACTGGTGGTAAGAAGAAAGGTAAGAATAAAAACAAAAAATCATCTTCAAAAGATAAAAATGATAAAACTGAACCAACTGACGATAAACGAAAACCTCATTATCCTTGCTTGATCTGTGATGAGGATCATTTTACTAAAGAGTGCCCACATAGAGCTGAGGTATCGAAATTCGTTAAGGGTTCACCCATACCTGTTGTCTTGAAGGATCCCTTTCCTACTCAAGATAGTAAAATGATTGGATCTTCCTCAAATACGCTAGAAGATATCTTGATGTTTGCGATGCGATCGCAATTTTAAGGTAGTAAAAATCCTGTTCGTGGTAAAGAAGTAGAAAATTCTAATTCAGCATCAACTAAATCTCCCTCAGTTTCTAATCCACTACAGATCGAGAAACCAAATCCTGACTTAGTAATCAAACCACCTGCTAAAGGTGTACTTCGTAAATCAACTTTCAATCCACATGCGAGAGCTGCTCAGAATTACAATATATTTGAAGACTTGGCGATTTCCCCCTCAGCAATGTCGGCTTTGGAAGTGCTACAATCATGTCCAGCACAAAGAAAATTACTATTGTTAGCCATAGGAGCCGTAGATCTTCAAGATTCGAACATAATGATCTTCAATTTAGAAAATTTTACACCCCGCCTACCCCATCAAATGGTTTTTCAGATTCCAGTATTAGTAAAAAACAAGCGTTGCTTTCATACTGTTATTGATGAAGGGGCTTCTACGTGTATCATGTCGTTAAAATGTTGGAAATCACTTGGTTCTCTGACACTTAACCAATATCCAACTATCCTCAAATATTTTTATGGAAGAGGATTCCATCCGTATGGTATTTTACAGGATCTACCTATAGAGGTCGAAGGAAAAACTGTTAATCTAGATGTAGAAGTGGTTAATGCCCCTCTGGATTACAACCTTCTCCTAGGTCGCAGTTGGTCTTATGCAATGACTGTTGTCGCATCATCGGTCTTTTGTCTCATCATGTTTCCTCATAAAGGAAAGATCGTTAAAATAGATCAGCTCTCATATTATTCATCCGACACAGCCACTACTGATAGCATCCAACATGTCGGAAAATCGATTATCCCTTATAAAGATGTTGGGGTGGGTTTAATTAAATATTCTGCTTTACTGGGAACTTTTTCCTTGCCTACCCCCAACATACCGCCTCTTATTGCTAACATCAATATGATTACATCAAGTACTATTTCCTTTGATGATCCTTGGATAGTACCTTCAGACTCAGAACTGGATTCTTTCAATGGCACGATGCCTTTGAGTCCTTTTGAATTAGCATATCAAGCAATACAGTCATTTTCTGATACTTCTTCAACTAAACCTGATCTAGTGAATGTGATCAATGAGGAATCACTTTCCATATCGAGCTCAGCTTCAACATCAATTCTGGATCCTGTTCAACAAGTATTCAATACTGATGAGCATATTCATGAATTTTTGTCTATAGATGAATTACCTTGGGAAGATCTACATCATCAATCTTCATTTTTACCTAATCTCGATCATTTTGAAACTAATTTTTCCTCCATTTTTACCGCTGATTATTTCAACAAACCTCAGAATCCTCTCACGAATTCTGATTCTGAATTGAACTTTGCAAAAATTTCTACGACATTTCCTCTTGACATCTCAGTAAAACCAGGAATTGTTGAAAACATTCATATAGGTGCTTCTTGTATGCCAGATGAAATCCAAGCATATAAAGCCCTATTTCAAGAATTTTGTGACATTTTTGCTTGGTCATATGAAGAAATGCCAGGAATCGATCCATCAATTGTTTTTCATGAAATTAAAACATACCCGGATGCTAAACCTGTCCGACAAAGATTATGTCAGATACATCCGCAAAAAGCTGCCACTATTAAAGCAGAAATTGAGAAATTACTTCGTGTAGGTTTTATTTATCCGATTCCTTTAACGGATTGGGTATCTAACATTGTTCCTGTTAATACAAAACAAGGGAAAATACGAGTATGTATCAATTATAGGGATATAAATAGAGCTTGTCCAAAAGACAATTATCGAACCCCTTATATCGATCAAATTATTAACGATTGTGCCTGAAGTGATATGTTTTCGTTTATGGATGGAATTTCGGGCTACAATCAAATCAACATACTCCCTGGTGATCAACCCAAAACAGCTTTCATTTTTCTGTGAGGGATTTTTCTTGCTGCAAATTACCTTTTGGACTTAATAACGCTGGCACAACTTTTCAGAGGGCAATGTCTTATGCATTTCATAACATTAAACACATTGTGCAACCCTATCTCGATGATTTACCTGCTCATTCATCGCGCAGAGCAGATCATCTTACTAATCTACAAGCTATCTTTATGAGATGTAGGCATTATAGGATTCATCTGAATCCTCAAAAATGTTTCTTTTGTGTTGAATCTAAATGATTATTGGGATTTGTTGTCTCAAAGGAAGGCATTTGTGTTGACCCATCGAAGGTTGAGGCTATCATCAATTTACCTCCAAATTTTGCAAGGGAAAGCGAACTTTTTACGTCGATTCATTCCTAACTATGCTGAGTTAACCAAAGGTTTTACCCGGTTGTTGAAGCAAAATATTCCTTTCTTTTGGGATGAGATTGTTGATCGATCTTTTGATGCTCTTAAACACACGTTGACCCATGCACCATTATTGCATCCTCCCAATTACAACCAAGATTACTTTTTATACCTAGCAACCTCCAATTCTACGATTGGCATGGTCTTAGTTCAAGAAGATGAATTCCACAACGAACATGTGATTTATTATCTCAGTCGCAATCTACATCCGATCGAAATCAAATACTCACATGTGGATAAATTGGCCTTGGCAGCAGTTCAAGCTATCCAACGATTTCGTCATTACATACTGTTACGCAAAACAACAGTGATTTCTGATTGTAACCCTATGATGTATATTTTGACCAAACAACTGCTAGGGGGAAAATAATCCAAATGGATTGTTATCCTGCAAGAGTTTGATTTGGAATTTGAAAATTCCAAATCAAATAAATCATTGGTATTCGTTGAGCTTATGTGTGACTTCCCAAGTCCTGACACAGAAACTGTGGCAGAACATTTGATCGCGGATGAATCTTTGTTTCTTATCAGTACCATCGATCCTTGGTATGGAGATATCATCATTTATCTCCAAACCCAAACTTTTTTGCCCGAACTCTCATAGTCACAACGACGAAAAATCGGTTTCCAATCTCAGCAATATCATATTGTTGGTGACACACTATACCGTCGTGGTGCGGAATCTGTTTTTTGACGTTGTCTCACTCTTGACAAAGCTGAAAAGGTTTTAAATGATTGTCACTCTGGAGCATGTGGCGGTCATATGTCTAGGTATGCCACAGCCCAAAAAATATTGCGCACTGGCTATTTTTGGTCGTCCTTATTTAAAGATTGTATTTCTTCTATCCAAAAATGTCACAACTGTCAAATCTTTGATCGAAATATGCGTGCACCACCCACTCCTCTTCACCCTATAATTGTTGTTGGTCCTTTTGCAAAATGGGGCATTGACTTCATTACATGTAACCCTCACTCGGCCGGGGGGCATGGGTATATTATTCTCGCAATAGATTATTTTACCAAATGGGCCAAGGCGATGCCTACATTTGCAGCAGATGGAAAAATGCAGCTACTTTCGTGTTCAATCATGTGATTTCTCATTTCGGTGTACCCCAAGTGATAATGACTGACCATGGGAGTCATTTTTGAAACATCATGATGACCGAACTGACTGATCAACTTGGCCTGCACCATGACAGTTCTACACCATATTACCTGCATGCTAATGGTCTGGTTGAAGCTATCAATAAATTTTTAGTCACCATGATCAAAAGAATCATCGGAATTCATAAATCGAATTGGCATACCATGCTTTTTTCAGCACTTTGGGCATATTGAACCTCAGCAAAAACATCGATAGTTTTTACCCCTTTTCAATTGGTTTACGGTTTAGAAGCAGTATTACCGATTGAATGCAAGATATCGTCACTCTAATTAGCTATAGAGTTATTACCAGCCACTTTTGAGGAGGAGAAACGATTTTTGTACTTAGCTCAATTAGATGAGAATCGGCGCACCACCGCATTAGCTACCAAAGCTCATGCGAAACGAATGAAAGCTCAGTATGATAGAAGTGTTACATCTCGTATTTTTTTAGAAGGAGACCTAGTCTTGGTTTATGATCAAGCTAATGATAAGCTAGGGGCTGGGAAATTTGAACCCATCTGGCATGGTCCTTATATTGTCAAGCGACAGCTTGCAAAAGGGGCCTATGAACTGATTGACTTTGACGGGGTCTCTTTAGGCAAACCCAGAAATGGGCTTTATCTGAAGAGATATTATGCTTGATTCTTATGTGGATATCTTCCTTGTATATTAGTTATTTTCATAAGCTGGTGTGTTATATATTAGAAGAGCGTGCCTAGTTTAAAGTGTGCTTTTACTACTATCCCTGCTTATCTGGATCACTCTTGATTTTGCAGATGTCGACGTCCCTTCAAAAATACATTGGTTTTGCTGATGGTGCTTGTCGTAGTACATGGAACATTTCTTCCGCAGCTTGGGTTATTTATTCACCAACTGATGAGTTAGTATCTATGCATGGGGTAAGCCTCGGTCAAACGACAAACAATATTGTAGAATATAGTGCAGTTATTGAGTTATTGTTTGAATCCATTTCATTTGGAAATCGAAGTTTGATCGTTAGGTTAGATTCTGAACTCGTTGTATTACAATTGAATATAATATACACAATTAAAAACCCAGTGTTGTTAAGATTATTTTTGAAAGTTCGTCTCTTGGAATGAGAATTTGATTATATTGAGTATCAACATATTCCAAGAAATTTAAACACATTATTTGATGCAGTAGCTACTAGTGTTATAAAAAAACATTTGCGATAATTAAAACAGTAGATCAAAATAACATTTGATAACATGTTAGACAGATAACTGGAAATAGTAGTAATATCATAGAATAAGAGTAGTGTTTTCAAAAAAATATTACATCGTCCTTGATCATAGGTTCAAAACGCCTTATGATCGGAAAAAAGTGATACAAAAAAATGATATAAGTCTACACAATCATCCACTATCCGTGGTGATGATTACGATAAAATACTGCACCCGTGCCACCTTACTTAAGAATCTCCTGAACTGTCCCAGAACCCCAATAACATATCTCTGTAAGCAGAGTGGAATTTCACCTATGGTAGTCTCTGGAATATCTAAAGTCAACCGCTCCAAATGGTTTTCCAGGTTGGTAAGGATCTCTATTTTCTGATTCTGTGGTGGTGGTGCTGCAACTGGATCTCTTTGCTTCCTATCAAAAGGATGAAGAGTGGCTGGTCGGCGTGGACCCACATCTGCATTTGAAATTTTTGTCATCAGTTTTGGACAATTCAAAAAACAAAATAAAAATTAGAATTTAGAACATGTCAAAATGATTCTTACCTAAGTCATCCCACTGTGTTCTTGGAGGAAGAGACATCTCTCGATCGCCGCGGAAATCCATCCCAGCATAAGGGAAATCTTCTATCGCGAAGATTTGGTTCTCCAATCAATGGAAATA
Source organism: Pinus albicaulis (assembly GCA_034641835.2). NCBI lineage: Eukaryota > Viridiplantae > Streptophyta > Pinopsida > Pinales > Pinaceae > Pinus > Pinus albicaulis. The sequence goes on along the minus strand of CM076575.1, from coordinate 923,178,862 downwards.
AGCTGGAGTGAAACGAACAATCTCACCGCCTTCACTATGACGAGCCATCAGTGCAACCCATCGGACCATCCGAGGCTCTTTGACTCTACCATGATCAATTGAAATAAGCTGTGGGGCAAGTGAAGGAATTCTTTCTAGAGAAAATGTGACCACAATTGCTCCATACCCAAAGTTTTTCAACTTTTAGTTTTTTTCTCTAGTTAGCTGGCCTTTGACATTGGCCAACACTTCCTTGCACCAATTGAAAATGGTGCCTCTAAAGCAATCAACAACAGTTTTCATTTGGGATCTTGTAGCAACATGTGGAGCTGCACTCCCACACAACCGGGTTACAGTAAACGCAACCACTTTGAGTTCGGGACGAATGATGGTTTTTATGTTAATGCGTTTATCTTTGGGGTCCGCTTCTTCATTGAAAAATTCTTGCTGAAGGCTAGTGATAGATTGGCCACCTGCCCTAGCCCCAAACAAAGAGAGTGGTTCGCCCCTCTTTGATAAACCAGTGAGAAAATATATATCTTCCAGCTCAATTTCGAGCCGGTGACCTCTAATGATAAAGCATTGTTCCTGGACGTCCCATTTGTTTACTAGCCAGGTAAGTAAGTCTACTTGAGCCCTCATACCTTGAATGGCCCAAAATTTGTACAAACTGCATTCCCTCAATACACGTAATGTGGGAGGATGTACCATGGTAGCCTCATCAACCTCTTCATGTTCACGTTCTCTCCACTCAAGCATTGTAGATATCCTGCAATGGAAAAATTCAAAGATTAGAAACAATTTGAGTGAGAAAATTTGGTTTAATTTGGGAGATTTATTAATTTTATTTTTTCTTACGGCACCTCCGCACTTTTCGCATAAAAACAGTGCGTGGATCCGCACGCGTGTTATCCATAAAGTGCGGGACCACGACAATTTTCCCTTTGCAAAATTTTTGGGGTCCGCAGGTGTCATGTGTTTTACTTGTGGACCCCCGTGAACGAATTTTTGAACATATTTTCCTCCTTAAAAATCAATTTAAGCCCTAAATTAAGAAAGTAAACAAACAAAAATGAAGGCAAGGACGATGTGGATTATCTGGAACTGACGGTTTTCGATTTTGACGGGTGAATCTTCCGCAATCTCCTTTGGAACATTTTTTACCAAAAGCTCTCAATTTTCACTCTGGAATCAAATGGTAAAAATGATTTAGAAAAACCACTTTTTATAAGATTTTTTGAATAAATGAAATATAATTTTGTTTATTTTCCACTTTGAAAAGTTTTTTTCCAAATTATTTTATTAATCATAAACAGGTATGTCTAATTTTTGAGTTTTTGTGCAGAATACATGATTTTTTGGGTGAAATAGTCCTTTTGAAAAAGGAGTATACTTTTTATCACTTTTTCAAACTCGGTAAAAATTATGAAAAAGAAAAATCTATGAGTACATTTTTATCACTTTTTCGAACTCGTTAAAACTTACAGAAAAAAGAAAAACTACTGAGTATACTTTTATCACTTTTTTGGGCTCTTGAAAATTACGAAAAAGAAAAAGCTTGGAGTTCTCTTTTAAGCCCTTTTCAGACTCTCTAAAGATGAAAATATTGTTGAGTACTTGAATATTCGAACTCGTTAAAAGAAATGAATAGTCGTCCCTTTAGTATAAGTTTACCCCTTTTCCAGACTGAAATGGACTATTTACGAAAAAGGTATACGTTGACTAATCATGGTCAATAGAGTTCTCTCCTATATTATTTTATCCTTTTTCGGGCTTGAGAGACCAAATTTACGAAAAAATTACACCCACGGAGTTTCCTTAAGTTTTTCTTATGACTCCCTAAAATTGAAAAACACCGAGTTTCTCCTATACTGGACTCATTCAAATTTAACAGTAAAGGAATTGTCGATTACAAACAGGAATGAACCACTCCTTCTTAGGGTTCGATTTTAAACTAATTTGGACTCATCCAAAGGATGAGCTTATATAACAAGCAAATGTTATCCTCCTCAAGCTTGTCAAAAATAAAGAGGTACTTGCCAAAAATGGTGGGGGAAAAAAGAGAGAAAACGAATCCATTTGTTACACTTTGTTTAAAAAGCAGTTTACCACTCTTGAATACGACACTTTTTGTCACACTTCTACTTGGGTTGGGAAAATTATTTGCCTATCAGTTAATCAAACCATATTGAAAGTCTTCAGCCAGTTTGTGGGTATTAGCTTAGGTCAATTGTCACCAAACCATCTGCAGTGTCGTTATGTGTTCAAGAGGACAGTTCAAATAAACCATTCATTTGCAAACATGTGTTTCCATTCATGTTGACCATCCCTAAGTCAGTCCTTGCAAAATATTTCTACAAAACTTGATCTAATGGTTTTTTGTCGTAGGATTTCCTACGACGGATCTCTTTCTATCGACAACAACTCATCATCTAGGAATTTGATCTAGAATCCTTCAGTACCTTGGAATCTGCATGCCTTAATGGCAGGTTTCTCGCCTTCGACGACAGGTTGCATCATTGACCTTCGATCGAACGATTCCGTGAAATGTTCGACTTCAGATCATTTATTCACATTTCATGGATTGTACTGAGTACTTTGAGAGCCATTTTCATTATTGGTGGTTTCTCTCACACTTGTTAACAGTTCACATCATTGACTGGTAATCAAGTGGTTTCTACCATGTTCGACTTCGACACAATCAATCGCATGGATAGAATCATACTAGTTCGGGTAGCAGAAATCAAGACCCTGGATCTAGTTTCCACCATCCAGGCTGCGAGGAGTTTTATTATTCATTATGCAGTAGACTATTCATAATAGATGGTTGCATCCATACTGTGTCTACATTATTGATGTGATAGTAAGATCATTTCTACATTAGCACAAGTTTTAGTTAGTTTCTTATCTGAGTATGGGAATGCCTACCTCAATGATATATATATATATGTGTGTGTGTGTGTGTGTGTTTGTGTTTTGCATTGAATTTTTTTACAGGATTCCAACTGGGGTGTCCACAAGCTAATCCTCGAAATGATAAAGCACATCACTCTTCGCATGGTCTCAGACTTCGCACTTTAGGGAGCAATCTGTTACACTAAAAATTGTCACCATGACGTTTTACTATCTATATGGGTTCATCATTACTCATATATTACTCCCTTAGAAGTCTAAAAACATCAAGTTCCTAAAACCAAGCCTTGAAATTGAGAGAAAAGCTTATAAAATTCATAAAAATACTTGTACCGCACTTTCTCTTAGTATTACCTGCGGTGCCGCATCTTTTTGTTCTAGAACATGCGGAACCGGCCACACTTTTTCTTCATTAAAGGTGCGGATTCCTGTAAAAGGTAAAGTGAAGGCGGAAGTAAAATTTGGAAGCCTAGTTGGTTGAATCTGGAAGCTTCTCGAAGCAATTATTCGGTGGAAAGTTCGCTCCCTTCATGTACATTCATCCCTCCATTAAAGGAGCCTACCCTTTGGTATGTGGAACTAAATCCCTTTGAAAGAGGATTCTATCCCCTCTTATTTGGAGCTGCAACCTCTTCTCTTTTGCTATAAATTGAGGCCATAGTTCAGCCTCAAGGGGGAGTTAGACTTTGAGATTTTTTTAGGAGAATTGCTAGAGAAACTCAGACTCTCTTAACTAATCATCATGCGGAAATGATTACACACTCATGTGTATGTTAGTCGAGAGAGTGCAAAGGCTTGTCAAAGTAGAGGAAACGCTTGTTCCGGACCCCAGAAGGACCTGTACGAAATCAAGGCGAACACGGTTGTAAGGCTCCTTCTTTCATTAAAGATAATACAAATGGATCATGTTTTCTCAATGAGTTGTTTATTTAAATGTCTTATTTCTTGAATTCCTTGATCATCAAGATAGAAATTTGGTTTATGAATTAATC
>CM076575.1:923076550-923174878 GCA_034641835.2 Pinus albicaulis | reverse complement strand
GGTGCTGGGTATAGGAAAAAATTTAATTCCTTGGCTACCTTGCAATGAATAAAATTATGGGTGCTACCTAAATCAATCAACACTATTACCTTTTTCTTCTTGATATGTCCTTCTATCTTGAGAGTTTGAGGAGTGGTAATGCCTACCAGTGCATTACACGATATGGTCGAATTCATTTCTTCCTCTTCTAGGGCTAGTTCCTGGTGTATATCCTCTTCTTGTTCATTTTCTTCTTCCTCTCCACAATCTATGTAAAATAATTTCTTCTCAGCACACTTATGACCTTTAGTGTATTTTCTATCACAACTATAGCAAAGCCCTTTTGCTATTTTTTCTTCCAATTTTTGTGGTGTCACCTTGTAGGTTGTGGAAATCTAGGCGTAGAAACACTTCGTTCTTTATAGAAGTGAGTGGTAGGCTTCCTTGTCGTCATAATTTTACATTCAATTTTTCTTGCCAACCTGAATGCCTTCTCCAATGAATCAGGTTCCAAAACACGAACTTCATGTTGGATGTTATCCTTTAAAGTGCCTATGAAGAGATCAATCCTGTGTTCCTCTAGAATATCAGTTACCCTAATATTCAATTTTTGGAAGTCCTCAATGTGCTCCCCCACTAAACCCTTTTGTTTGAGATTTATCAATTGGCTAAAGAAGGTGTTGCTCTTTGTATCCTCATAATGTGCTATCATTTCCTCCGTAAAAATTGACTAAGTGACAATTTTTTTTAGAGGAGCAAAGCCATCGATACCATACAAATGCATTTTGTTCTAAATGTAAAGTTGCAATGCGTACCTTTTGTGTGTTTTGCACATTATGGAGATCAAAATATTGCTCCATCTGTAGTATCCATGTTACAGGATCCTTTCCATCAAACCTCCTCATATCCATTTTTGGAATATGGTGGTTCTTCCCGCCAACATTAGAGTTTATGAAATCATGATTAACATTTATTTTGTTCTCATCATGAGTTTCCTCTACTATCTTTTCACCATTAGGCAACATTTCTTGTATCAACTTTGTCAAACCTTCTATGTCTGCTTTTAGATCATTCTTCATGTTTTCCATTTTAGATTCCATGCCAGCTTCCATGTCATCTATATTAGATTCCACGTCTTTATTCAAAACTTCTATTTCATTTTTTGCTGCTCTTTGCGAGAGCGAAATTTGGTGCATTTGCTCTTGTAATTTTGATAGATCATGTTGCAATTCTTCATCTTCATGAGTCATAGTAGAGCCTTCTGAAGGCTTAACGGGTGTTGAATTATTTTTATGAGACATTTTTTAGAACCCAATATTGATATCTGTTCTACAATATGCCCTTGGAATCAATTCAAATTGATTTTTCAAACAAGACTTATGCAATTCGGAAAAAAAAATACACACATTTTTCTTGCTTTGGAGGAGCTCGATATTGAAATTTGATTATCTCTATGATTGTGGCTCTTCAATATCTTAAATTCAGAACTGAAGTAGCCCTATGAATTCTCTTTTGAATGCCATAGGTCTGACCTGATTTGGATTCTCCAAGACAAAGTTATGTCCAATCTCCCACAATGACCTAATTATGGACTGGTTTAGTAGAGTGAACTTGTACGACTTGCCACGTGTCACTGTTTCATCTTTCACCTCTAAAATTTATATCCAAGAAACTAAAGTCCGTGTAATTGTGACCAATTTTTACGGCACTCCAATCCGATGCTCACAGAGAGAGTTATTGAAATTTTCCCACGATCACCTCTTTGAGATGAAATTCAGGAGCCTGAAAAAGCACCACCTTCCACAGATCATATCTCCAAAATATTGTGAATCAAGATCTGAAATTTTTCAACGAGTTTCCTCAAGATTTCAGCTTCACACCCTAAAAATTTCAGATTCTAAACCTTTGTAGAAAAATAATTATAGCGAAAATTCCACGATGACTTGTTTAGGAGCCTGAAAAAAGACCTAAATTCCATAGATCATATCTCCGAAAATATTGCGAAACAAGCTCTGAAAGTTTTAGATAATCTTCCTCAGGATTTTGGCTTCGCACCCTAAAAATTTCAGCTTTTGAAACTTCGTAGAAACAAATTTATAGCGAAAATGCCACGATGACTTGTTTGGAGCAGCGAAACCCTAGAATCCAAAGCTCCGATCCTAAATGTTGTGTAACCAACTCCAAAAATAGAAGAAAAGAGATATCAACGCCTTAGAAATAAGCCACTTCGAGGGGGAAACCTCCAATACATTACATAAATGAACAACTCTTGATACACAATTTATAAACCTCTTTCTATATATAGGAGTCCATGTGGCCATAATGTAATCCTAGTGGGCCACAATGTAATCCTAGCCGACCTAACAATAATAATTTAAGGGCACAATAATAACAAAATGGGGGTTAAAAAGGTACAATAATAACAATAAAGGGGTTACACTAATAAAAATAAGGGACTATATTGGTAATATAGGTACCTAACAAATGGTGTGATTTGTTGTGATAGGTAAAAGTAAAAATAGGTAAAAGAGAGACAAGGTTAAAGAGTAAACAGAGTAGACAGATAAAGCAAAGGCAGAGTTAAAAGACAAGTCATATGACAATCCGCGTGAAAGGCAAGGCAGCATGAAAGCCAGCCAGCGTGAAAGACAACAAATCAAATAAAACATGAACAACTTGCATTAAGTTAATAGGTGTCTCTATCTTCTTCCATGAAGATATTTATTTTCCTTAATTAAATCCTAAATATTTGATAAGATATTTTGTGTTAAGTTTTATATAAATACTTCATCAATTCGAAGTATTGAGTGTGGATTCCTGGACATTTCTATAGTTGAATTGATCTACCACCTGAGGGTTTATTGTACCATTTCCAAGTTTACATACAAGACAATAAGAAAGGCATTTCTTTACAGGATTCATGTGTTGAGCGACTTCAATGAAGTATATTTCAATTGTTCTTCTTATTTTCTTAAGTAATCCATAAACTTGCATGTTTTCCATATTTGAATGGTATAACTAGAATTTTATTGAAGAATTTGTTTAAGCACAGTATGTTTTGAACTGTTATCCATTTTTGTGTTTTATTCTGATATCTGGTTAAGAGGATCCTTAATTTCCCTCTAATCCTGATTGAGCTCCTTCACTTTCCTTCATTATCTGGTTTAAGGAATCCTTAACTGCTCCTTGATCCCGATTGAAAACCACTTCACCATTCAACCTTTAAGATCTGATTTTTCTCATCTACCCTACCCTGTAACACTTCCTTTAGAACTTGATTATGTTTTGTTTTCTTAATATATTGACTCCATAGCCCAATGGAAAATAGAGAAGAACCTATCCATCTAAATCAGTAATTCCACCAACAAATCAAAATCAAACCAAATCAATCTTACATAACTAGACTAAAATCAATTAAAACAAAAAAGTTAAAACATTAAGAGAGAGCCCTCTCTGAGCATTAGGAAGGCTAGATCCTAATCTCCAAAAGTGGTTGATAGTTACCTCTGATATTTTTTTAAACACACATAAAAACCCTTGTAAATTTTGGAGTGATAACATACTAATGACCATATTGGGGAAATCAGTCCCTAGTTTAAACAAATTTTAAAAGAAACAATTATTCTCATTTTTTTACATTAAGATTTGAAAGGGTTGTTAAAATTTATCATTGAAAGTTAAAATTCTGGCTTCTAAAAGAACATACTATACCAGGGCTCATCCTGATCCTCAACCTACTATAATTGTTGATGATCTTGACAGAATTTTAAGAAAACCTAAAAAAGTAGAAAGTCTAGGAAGTAGTAGTCAATTAATCAAAGAAAATTCACTTCCTAAATAATTATCAAGCATACAGGATATTCAATTTGATTTGTCATTTGAACATTTCTTATTTAGAACCAAATTTGAAAATTCAATCTATGATATTGTAATAGATCCTAACTTTATTAAATTTATTGAAGGAAAGAAGGAAACTATACAACTTGACTTAGATCAACAGGTTCTAGAGACTTTTGATAAACTTGATGTTTTGACCTCAAATTTGATTAAAGATATAGATGAAGCATATTTTCAACAGTTAGTTGAATTAGCTACCCTAGTTGCTGCTACCCCTAAGCGTTCTACAAAACCTTCTAAAACTATAAATACTTCTTTATTTAGTACACCTCATCTATAATATCCACCACCGTTCATTCCACAGAACCATTCATCCCCAAGCTTCCTCTTCAACCTAAAGTTTCATTCTCATCTTCAAGTGTTCCAAGTACATCTTTTAGTGTTCCAAGTTCATCTTCTTGCACTTCAAGTTCATATCCAAGCACTTTAAATTCATTTCCAAACACTTCAAGTTCATCTCCAAGCACTTCAAGTTCATCCCCAAGCACCACCACTTTATCTCCCAGTCAAGCTAGCATCTTAGCCATGGCAGCCATATATGCCCCTTTGGCCTTATAGGCCCATTTACATGCCATGCCACATGATTACTAGTGTTGGGCCAGAATTGTGAATTACGGATAAATCACACTTCCCTAGATAGGTGCTAATCTAGAACAACATGTGAAAGACTATACGACTATTTTTCCTAACTCAAAATATATACACAGAGAGGATTGGAGGCTTACTTGATCAGTTGCTTCCAAATGAATCATTTTTTCACTTCTGTTGCAACTTCAAATTCAAGCAGTTTTATGCTGAATGCTTCCTGCAAGAAAGAACACTAAAACAATAGAAGATGCAATAATATAGATATCTATTCAAGCTAGTTAGCTAAATCAGTAAATCATAAACCATATACATTAACCAAGATCTTGCAATATGGAAAATCAAAGTCAATATAGATGCATATAGGGAAAAATAAGCAGCATTATTTATTGATGATAGAAGGAAAGGTTACGACCAAATGTTTGATTTGAAGTGACCCTTTCAGCAATGTCCCCAAGCCTCATCACAGTATAAATCTCTCCATCAGCAGCTATACAAATCTAGCTCTCAATTGAAAATTCTCCAGCATTTCTCTACTCAAACTCTTCCTTTCCAGCACTTAGATTTGTGCTCAATTTATAGATGAACTGTATGTTGTTTTACAATCAATGACTTTCCAATAATAGGCAAGACATGTTTCTAGTCATGTAGATGTCAAATGGACACTTGGATCCGAAGCTTGACACATGTGAACTCTTCTAGAAGGCTCTAGCCAAGTGGAGATTCTGGAACAATGAGAATTTCGCTCCCAATGTGACCAACGGACCTGTGAATGTCGACAAGTGCTTAGAGCAGCCTTGCATGTGGCTACCTGCATATGAAACACACTTAGGTCCCTTAGAGGCTACATTGGTGAGCTCCCATATGCTATATAATAAGCTTCAAACCTTGGAAACCTTTTCTTGATGAAAGTCTTGCTTGATTTGTCTTATTCTTTGTCTTAGGGCATGTAGCAACTCAAATGATAGGGAATGATAGACCCTTGATAATTGGTCCTGGAGATGATGCCCAGTTAACCAAGTCATTGGGAATGGTGCCAAAATTGACCTATAACAATTGCCCCTTAAAGCATGAGATCCAAATAATAAAAACATTTGATTGAGATGCTTTACACTGTGATGGGCTGGAAATGAAGTGGAGTGGTCACTTGCATCAATCTTACAATACATTACATCATGATATATCCTCTTTTATCATAATTGCTGAGGGTAGGCATTCCCATATTCAGCACATAAATCAATCTAATAACATGTACATAATTCAGAAAGTCGTCTTCATTGGAATGTTGCCCAGATGTAGACATGCCTACAGATATAGGCCCATTTTTGGATGACAATCTGTATGTAAGGTCACCATACAGATGATGTGTACAACAATCCTGAAATCATAGCCTGGATGGCTAAAACTAGATCTGTGGTCTTCTTATCTCATTCACTTGATCATTCAGGTACAATTCTAGCCATGCGAATATATGATTTGTCGTCGAACATGGAAAGACATCGTTTTATTACCAGCCAATGATGTGAGTTGTTAACAAATGCAAGAGAACCACCATTAATGAAAATGGTCCTCAAGGTACTGCAGTACATTTCGTAAGGTGTGAATAGATTATTTGATGTTGAACACCAAACAAAATATTTCGGTCAAAGGTCCGGAAGCGAGGATCTTGTCGATGCTGTAACAAGCCTCATGGTACTGGAATCTTATGTTTCTAAGTGAAATTCCTAGATATTGATTTGTTGTCGATAGGAAGTCACTTTATTTCAAAACAAGAGTTACTGATTTCGAAGACAAGGGTATGACTTGATATAGAAATTTTCAGGGATGACGGTCATGAAAATGAAGGTTTACGAGTATTGCAGAAGGATGAGTTTTAAATCACTGGATGACTTCTCTTGAACATATCGGCGACATTGTGATGAGTTGGTAGCATTGACCCAAAACTGAAGTGAAGGTATGATGAACCATAGGTGTGAATGAACCGTCAAGATGATTACGCAACCCAAACAGTCACGGACATGGAGTGAAAGAAGTGTCATGTTCAAGAGCGACTTGCTACCAAAAAGAAACTTTGCTCACTTTTCCCAAATTTTCCCTGGTCATTTGTCGACCAATACCTCTTTATTTTTTAACAAGCTTAAGGAGGATAACATTTTCTTGATCTATAATTCAACCCTTCGGGCGAATAAAGTATCGCTATTTAATAATTTAATGAGTCTAGCGATGAATGAAACTCGATTCTTGCCATGATCGACAAGCCCATCGCTATTTTGTGTTTTAACGAGCTTAACAACAGTGATAGCCCAGTCCTTTTTCATATTTAGAGAGTTTGAAAAAGAGGACGAAAGAAAACTCCATAAGTACTTTTTCGTAAATTTTTCTCTCAGGCCTGAAAAAGTGTAAAATAATATCTGAAAGAACCTCTTTGGTCATGTTTAACCAAGGTATTCCTTTTTCATAAATAATCTATCTCATTCTGGAAAACGGTTAAAATTATACTAAGTAGATATCAATTCATTTACTTTAACGAGCTCGAAAAGACAAGTGCTCGAAAATATTTTCACATTATCGGAGTCTGAAAAGAGCTGAAAGAAGACTCTACAGGTTCCTTTTTCGTTGTTATTGAAGCTCGAAAAAGAGATAAAAGTGTGTTTCGAATCCTTTTTCATTTTTATCAAAGATTGAAAAATAAGGAGGAAAGTATGCTTTGTTGTCAAGTCATTCTTTGAATAAATCTGCACGACTAATATGTTCATCAGTTGTATGTCCTATTTCAGAGCAACATCAAAAGGATTAAAAATATCTATTTCATGATAAAAACATAATAAAAGCATAGTAATAGCAATAAATTTAACTTGCAAACAATTAAATGACTATAAAAAGTAGTTTCACTATTCATTTTTAGCATTCCATAGTTACCATTTTCATTTTGGAGCTCTGAACCTGATTTTTCCCCTGAAATTTAGTCGTCAATTGCGGTCATTTCTGTGGACAGATTTTGTCACCGTTTGATGCAGATTAGTACCATGAACCTCCTCTTCCCTTTGGTATTCATTTCATTTCCATTTTATGCAAATTTTAAGGGTTTTAAGGCCCCTAGGGGAAATTCTACCCAAAATGAGGGCAACACACCCCTGAATGTCGAAACCTGCGTTGCATAGCAGGTACAGTGAAGGGTACCTACATATGCAATGCATTGTCTCAGCCTAGGGAGTGCGTTGGGCACAGTTCAAGTTTTTGGTTTACATGTTGTGCCCAAAATTTTCCTAGTTTTTTGCAATGAATGGAATCTAATGGATCTCATGGTTCTATTTCAGGTTTCCATCAGATTATAATGACGATTACATGGAGGGAAAGAGAACATGAAGAACAAGATATGATTGCCTTGAATGATCCGGGTAATGTAAGAGCCCTAAGAGATTGTGGACTACTTAAGTACTTCAAATTGTCGGGAATGAGGCAACAAATAGAACTCTTGGAGTTCTTAGTTTGAGCATGGGATCCGACGATAGAGGCATTTCACATTAAAAATAAAGTGGTTCCCATAACAGTTGAGGAAGTGTATTTTCTCACAGGTTTGTCGAGGAGAGGTCTGCCCATTTCTCTCACAGGGTCTGTCGTTGGAGGAGAGACAGTGAGGGATTATGTTATGCAGTATTTCTATCCAAGGGCAGAACCTAGAAAATATGGAAAAATAAACATTCGGGATGTCAGGAATTTTCCTTTGAGAACCATATTTTTCGTAATCGCTAAACTTGCTAGCAGTTACACTACATGTAGCGAACAGATCGTATATGCAATATGCGCTAGAGTGTTTAGAGCCAATAGTCTTCAACTGGTCTGAAGTTGTTCTATCTCAGATAAAGGAACAAATGAACAAAGCAAAAGGATGAAGGAAGAAGAATTTCGGTTATGGTTCAATCCTTATCTCCTTCACTTTGGAAATAATTCCACTGATGCAGCCACAACATGTAACACTGGATATATCTAGTCCTAGATATCCTTGAATGCAGAGATGGGTAGAACTCATGGGTCGGCATGCAGGCCAATTGACTGTTGTGTTCTCTACTGCATTCTTCGCCTAGTTCTAATGATAGATCATTTCCATAGATGAGTATGAATACGCAGGCATTGACTTTCGAGCAGATCCATATTTAGTATTACCAGAAGGCGCTCAGTGGGGTGCAATGGGTAAGAATGTTTTGACCATGTTTTTTGATTTTTTTAAAGGTTTATACAATGTTTTTTTGTTTTTATTTCTTTCCAAGACTAAACTAAATGTTTGATGTAATGCAGATATCGGTCGTGTTCAAACAGTAGAGTAACCAGAGCACGAAGTAGATGCGCCAGCAGAGAGGGTTGTCAGGAGAGCAGTCCTTCAGGACCCTGATATGGCTGAGACTCTGGCTGAGCTTCAGCAGCACATAGAGGGTTTGACCTTCGGAATTCCGGATTGTCGGGTCGAAGAGTTACCCATGCGACTACAACGACACACTATTGGGGTTCCTAACCATTGGATGTGACTGCTCCGTAGGATTGCTAGATCTATAGCATGTTACCATGAGCACCACTAGTTTAGTTATGACATTTTGCATACATTTTGAGGTCATATGACCAATGTGTCTTGGGCACAAATTTTGTAAAAACCTATAACTATCTATCTATATGATTTCAGAGTTTTTCCTATGTTTAATGCGTAATCCTATTCAATTATGTGAATGTTTTATTTACATAAGTTGCAAATGTCTGTCTAAAACTTGATTAGCTAATGAATTAGTCAAATGTGTTCAAATTTATGGAAATGTGTTGATATTGAATGAAATCAAAATGTCTTTCCAAAAGTCGAAATCTTAGTAACAATCTAAGAAGTGTTGGATTTCTAACAGTATAAACACTAGTAAGTTGTAATACCACAAGTTGTGAGTGTAACCTTATGATTATGTGGTTAATACCAAATGAAATGGCATTAGAGAGAAGTTCGATCAACGCGCTATACTCAGCGATTTTGTTCATCAATCTACCAATACAAATCCCTTGAAAAATCACTAACTCACCATTCAGAGCGAAAATGGCCCACGCTGCAGAGGATAGATTCTGCGTACTACGACTAGCACCATCAACATATCCAACAAATGGTTCCGAAGATTCAGACATCTGCGATGAAATTGTAAAGCGGATTACTAACGTCAAGAAAAATCTAACAATAAATTAAGATAGTGAATGCAAATCAACAACATATATACAATATAATACAAAAAATCACTACGCTCGTGATTAAGCATAGTAACATTTCAAATAAAACCCATTTCTAGGTTGTGCTAATGGAATTCCATCATAATCAACTAACTCGTAGGCACCCTTAGCAAGAACTCTTTTGAAAATATAGGGGTCATGCCACAATGGCTCGAATTTCCCTGTACCTATTACATCAGCTTCTTGATCATAAAGAAGGACCAAGTCGCCCTCTGAGTAGATGCGAGGCTAGAAATTTTTGTCGTATTTCACCTTTATACGTCTCTTATGCGCTTCGTTGGCCAATTGGGCTTCATGACGCGTTTCATCAATATGGATGAGGTTAAGGAGACACGCTTCTTCTTCTGAGGTGTTAGGTAACAAGTCTGTTGCGAGTTTTAACGATTATATTTCGCATTGGATTGGTAAGATAGCTTCCAGACCATACACCAATTTAAAAGGAGTAAATTTGGTTGCGTTTCTCACCGAGGTTCGATACGCCCACAAGGCGGAGTACAGGATCAAATGCCAGTTCCTTTTACGGACTCCTAGCATTTTTTGAAGCATTTGTTTAAGAATTTTGTTAATAGCCTCAACTTGTCCATTTGATTGTGGATAATAAGGAGTAGAATTATTATGTGACAATCCTAACTTAGTAGTCAATTCAAACATCATGTGGTTGCAAAAATGCTTCCCATGATCTGTAACTATGGCCTATGGGACCCCAAACTATGCAATAATGTGATTAAAGGAAAACAATGCAGTTGCATGTCCTGTGTTGTTGAATGTAGGCTTCTCTTTGGCCCATTTGGTAAAATAGTCGACTGCGAAAATAATATAACCATGCCCCCTGGATGAAAGAGGGTTACAGGTCATGAATTCAATACCCCATTTCATAAATGGTCCAGCAGAGACAATAGGATGCATTGGCGCTGGCAGTTTGTGGATTTTATGATAAAAAATATGGCATGCATGACAACTTCTAACCGTGAGGATGCAATCTCGAAAAATAATAAGCCAAAATTAACCTGCACGGTAGCATATCCAGATAAATTTCCACCACAAGCCCCAACATGACAATCATTTAACACTTTTTTGGCCTCCTTATGAGTGAGGCACCTCCTTAAAATGGTATCGACACCACGACGAAAAGTGTATCGCCGACGATCAGATAATCTTTGGCTTGGTATCAAATATGTCGCTGTTCAGAGTGAGAGGTATTAGGTCGAAAATTTTGGGTTTGGATATAAATGATGAAATCCCCATACCAAGGATCAGATGATCCGATCAAAAACAGAGACTCATCAGGAATTGATGGTTCTGATGTAGTTGCAGTGCTATCAGAGGGAAGGTCACAGAGAAGTTCAGCCAAAACTAAAGACTTCTTTGACTTGGATTTGATGAATTCCAAATCAAATTCTGGAAAAATGACAATCCATTTTGAATATTTGCCCCCCAGCAATTGACGTGATAAGATATAAGTCATGGGGTTGCAATCTGAAACTATTGTTGATTTTCGGAGCAGGATATAATGACGAAATCTTTGGATAGCTTGAACAGCTGCCAAGGCAAGATTTTCCACGTACGAGTACTTAACTTCCATATCATTGAGATTACGACTCAAATAATAGATTAGATGTTCAATTCCATCTTCTACTTGGGCCAATACCATAGCGAAGGTCATTTCAGCCACGAGGATATATAGGAAATAATCATTTTGATAATTAGGAGGATACATTAATGACGCTCAGACAAGAGTGTCCTTGACAACATCAAAAGAAGCTTGTGAAACCTGGTCCCAAAGGAAGGGAACCCCCTTTTTCAATAATCGAGTAAATCATTTAGCCATTTCGACGTAGTTTGGAATGAACCTTCTCAGGAAGCTAGCCTTTCCTTGAAGTTTCTGTATCTGAAGTAAATTTGATGGTGCAGGCAAATCAACAATGGCCTGTACCTTCAGTGGATCTATTCGAATTCCTTCTTTTGAAACTAAAAATATGATCAATCAACCAGAACCAACACAAAACACACATTTATGTGGATTAAGGCGTATTTTGTAGTGTCGGCAGCGTAAGATAATGGCTCTTAAATGCATCGGGTGATCAATCCGATTTCGTGAATGCGCTGGTAAATCGTCTAGATATGGTTGAACAATGTGCTTGATGTCATTGAAAGCATAATCCATTGCTCTTTGAAAAGTTTCCCCAACGTTCTTTAAACCAAACGGAAGTTTCCTATATGTGAATTTTCCCCAGGGACAGATGAATGTTGTCTTATGTTGGTCATCTGGGCGAATATTGATTTGATTGTAGCCGGAAAATCCATCCATGAATGAGAATATTTCGCGTCCAACACAATCTTCAATAATCTGGTCGATAAAGGGAGTAGGATAGTTGTCTTTTGGACAAGCCATATTGACATCCCAATAATCGACACACACTCCAATGGTTCCTTGTTTTTTCATGACAGGAACGATATTGGAAACCCACTCAGTTAGAGGAACAGGGTAAATGAAACCAGCACGCAAAAAAATTTCAACTTCTTGCTTTGATGGTAGCGGCTTTCTTCGGATGAACAAGACAGAGCCATTGGCGCACCAGTTTGACATCAGGATACATATTAGTAGTGTGTTCAACTATACTAGTATCTATGCCTGGCATTTCCTCATAAGACCAAGCGAATACGTCACGAAATTCACGAAATAAAGAGCGATAACAATCAAGTTCTGATGGGGAACAAGATACACCGACATGAATATTTTCTACAACGCCCGGTTTGGTCGAAATATTGATAGAAATTGTTTCTTTGATATTTGACAAATTTTTCTCGGAATCGATTGCATTAATTAGTAAAGAATTCAAAAAGAAAGTTTTGATGGATGGGTGATATAGTTCACTAAGGTTGTTTTCTTCTTAATCAGGATGATGGGAACAATGATGATAATCTTCCCATGGTTCTCCTTCTGACATCACAACTTCCAAAATATTTTCGTCTGTCAAAAACTTAGAGGAAAATGGATCAGATGGAGTACCAAAATATAAGGAACGATCAACCCAAACGCTCGGAAACGCTAATTTTGGATTTGCCGCCCAAGCCAAATAGATTGATTTCTATGCCAGCTCAATAGGGCTGGGCGGTAAAAATTCATCCAACGTAGAAATATCAAAATCACTAGTACTCTCCCTTAAGCCAGATAGAGTGGAAGAGATCATGTAGCAAGTCTCTATACTTGCAATTTCTGCAGACGTCGCTGGTGGTGGTAATGCAAAGGTTCCCATAAGAGTAGAATCCTTTAAGATTCCTACACCAATGTTCTGAATTTCTAGTTGGGGTAAGTGAACAAACGGAACCTTCCAGTTACCTATGAAGCAGAGACAAAAAAGGATAATTGATTAATGACTGCGATTGTACCCTTATGTGGAAAGGCAATCATTCTAAAGTATGTAGAAATAATTGCAATCATTGCATATACCCATGGTCTTCCAAGTAAAATATTATAGTCAAGGGGTCTGTCAACAACCTCGACATCAATATTCATTGTTTTTCCCCCTAGTTCAACATGTAGGTTATTGATAATACCACAAGGTTTATATGTTCTTCCATCAAAAGCCTTCAACGTCATTGATGATTATGATAATTGTGGCGAGCCAAGTGACTTCCAATAGTTTAGAGACATAATGCACATAGATGCTCCCTCATCAATAATAGTGTGATGAACAAGGTGATTGAGAACAGTTACTTGTATGGAGAATGCCAATTCTGCTGGTAGCTACGTTACATAGACCGTATGATTAAAGACGACAAGATTAAAATTAGTAGGATAAATTCCACCAATGGCAGATAATAAAGTCTGCTTCTGGGAGAGAAAATTCTGTAATACCTCAAGAGCAGACATAGCTTAAGGGGATTGAGCCAAATCTTCAAATATATTATAATTTTTTGCAGCTCTTGCTCGAGGATTATATGTCAATTTATGAATTACTCCCTTCGGTGGCTTAATTTTAAATTCAAGAATAATAGTAGGTGGTACTGATTCAGTACATGGATTCATTGTCGAGGTAGTAGGTTGATCAGTGGCCAAACTACCATAGTATTTATTATGCGTTGACACCAAAATATCTTGTGAAGGTTTTGTGGTGGATAACATTAACACTTGGGAACTAGGAGCTAGATCCGTAGCAACCAAATTAGTGTCTGGATTTGGAAATGGGTCTGTCAACACAGTTGATGCATGGGAAGTCTTGATGATTTTTGAGACTTCAGCATGGTGAGGACAATCTCTAACAAAGTGTTCCTCGTTACATATTATACATGGATAACGAGGTTTTCGTGGTCCAGACGTTTGACCAGATGATCTTTCCTGCAGGTTAGAAGTTTTCTTTTTCTTTGATTTCCCCTTTTTCTTACTTCCTGGTTGCTTGTCACTTTTTCCTTTGTCAAATGAAACGGAATTAATTTAGGAAGTAGGAGCGGGATCAGATACAGTAGCGTGTTGTGTGTTTGCAGTGCCTATAAAGTTGTCTCCGGCATGAGAGTCCTTTATTTGAGGAGGAACATTGAAATTAGATCGTGGTGCATTAGGAATTTTTTCATAGAGCGTGACAGACTGAGTGTAAATCAAGTCTAAATATTGGGCACGAGCGATAACTTTCTCTTCTATGACAACGCCACCCTTAGCCACATCCTCAGTTATAGATGGTAACAGGGACTTAATGAACCATTCAGCAAGGAGCTGATCCGGAACAAATGCCTTAACCATTCGTCGATGGCGACACCACTCATGAATATGATCAAAAATGTGAGTGGCATTAGTCTGTTTGAAGTTGGTCAAGAGTTCCATTCCAGTTTTGTATCTGATTGGAAACTGGAAATGGGTCAAAAATACAATACCTAGGGTAGTGAAATTGTCAAAAGAAGCTCTAGGTAACTCAATGTACCATTTAGAAACCAGACCTGTAAGCATACGCTGGAAAAGACATAGTCGAACAAAATCATCATTAAGGGAATTTGATGAACACCATAAATGATAAGTCATGACATGAGTCGATGGATCTTCTCCATGGTTTCCATTGAATTTAGGAATATCAGAGGGTAATTTATGAGGTATCACCGGCCACCAAGGAGCATAATTTATAAGATCATTGGTTAATCGGTTTAAATATGGTAATTCCAAGGTTGCGATAAAAGGCAACTATCGATTAAGGTTAGGTTGAGCATTGCCAGGGTAAGATGGAATTGCTTGAGCAACATGCCTTTGAGCACCAGCATACGGAATCTGATGCTGGTAACCCAGATAGGGGTTGTTTTGCATAGCAAACACTTGAGGATTTTGTTGACCAAAACCTAGATATGATACTTGTTGAAAGGAAGTTTGAGGTATTTGTGCTTGTGGCTGCCAAGGGGTCTGTCCACCAATGTTATAACCCAAATTATTATAACTTGGATTCGGTTGATATGTATAACCAGGTTGTGTTTGTGACATCCCATAAAATGGTACACCAGCTTGTGAATAAATGATGCCTGATACAGGTTGTTGTAAATTAACCAAAGAATTTGGATTCTGTGGACCCAAAATTTGATGATATTGAGACGTAGAACCCGTTTGATAAGGTTGATGTACAATATTTTGATTCTGTAACAGGAGTAAATATGTATTAACAAGTGGTAATGAAGTGGGTGTAACAGTTTGAACTGGTTGATACGACTGTACAGCCGTTTGTGGTTGGATAGGCAGAGTGGGCTGCCATTGACAAACATTCATGTCAACATTAGTTTTACCAAAAAGTGATGGAGTACTGTCATATTGGGTGACAAAATTTTTCCCCCTATCATAAGGAGGATAATAAGATAGAAAATATTGTTCCCCTAATGCTGGGTGTCCAGTTGATATGGTATTTAAAGGAATTGACCCAAAAGGACCAACTTGATATTTCCTTGATGATGTATGTAATGAATCAAGTCGTTCAGTACTAAAGATAGGACTACCAGTTAAAATACTGGATGATGACATTGATAAACACCATGGTCTTGAAGATGCACCAGAGAAAGTGCCAGATAATGATTTGTAACCTGTTGGGACCGAAAGGCCACCATGAAAATATGACTATGGTGAAGTTGTGAACATCGACAGAGTAGCGAGGGCAGGAGATGACGTAATTGGAGCAGCGGACCCAACCGAAGATGTTGGTTTAGACATGGTTGTTTGACCAAATGTATACCCTCTAAAATCAACAGGAGATTGAATGGGAACAAGATCAACAAAAGCAGATAGAAACGATTGAGGAAAAGACTAGTACAGGTAAAGGTCCTCCCCAAAATGGGTTGGAGTTAAAGGTTTATCGTCTTGTGGGATTTCTTCAATCGCAATTAAACTAGGTGGAGGAATTTCACCGTCAGGCCCAAAATATATTTCAGATGGTTGACTGTTTGAAATAGGAGTTTCAATGGCTACAGAAGTTTGTGGGATGACCAAGGTAGGAACAAATTCCGGTTGTTCGACTTCTAGATTCAGATGTGCTGGCAAAGAAGAGACAAGATCTGGATCAATTTGTGATTGAACAACGTCGAGTCCAGGAGGTATGGTCTCACTGATTGGATGGATCTTGACCATGGGTAGCTGTGAAGACTCCGTTTCGAGAATATTAAACAAACCGAGATGTGTAGAAACAAATTGAGCTAACTCTGGATTATTGGAAGATGATGTTTCACCAGAGGTACGAATTGTACTTGATTCGACAGATCGTGATCGCCTTCGCCTACCAAAAGTAACTTCTGGCGGTAAAGGTGGTTTTAAAGCTAATCTATGCGAACGACGGGGGATAGGATTTTTTTCTTCCACAATTACTGATTTATTTTAACTAAAAAAAAAAAAACAAAAAGAGGGTATTGCTAGGAAAAAGGGTTAACCAAGAAACTGTGAACTACAGAATACCTCTTGGTGAACCAAGAAGTACGGGCAGGCAATCTCCCCAAATGTTGTTTTTGGTGTATCACAATTTCAAGGTGGCTGACTCGGTTCACTATGGATGGATAACACCTAAAATTTGTCCTCCAAAATATAACCAAAGGTACGTGGAGGCCCAAGTCCATATTAGCGTTGTCTGATGCGAAACCGCACAGTGAGAGCACCCCTTTATACTTATCGTACTGTAACACTGCCCGATATACCCGAAAGTATGTGGACGAGCTACGATATACTTGCGTACGTGGAGTGAGGTATCACACTCGGAATGTATCGCAGACAAGTTAATGACAACTGCTATGTTTTACGACGTTGGAACACGTCTCTAGCCTAGACCTTCTAAATGTTATCGTTATGGTTCCAATGCTTTGTTAGGTAAATTGAGGTTAATTTAATGTTGATCTTGCTTATAATTTTCCTTTCAAAGGTTCACCGTGAGGATGTGTATGAAATTCCTAAAATGAAAGCTAAGAATGATAAAAAAATATTTCACTTTCAGCTTTTTCAATGAAAAACCTAGCTACTAAGGGAAGAGAGAAAATAATTTGTGAGCAAACAAATCAATGAGCACAAACTAAATGCAGATTTCCTAATGTTCCTTTTGCAAAACACACATTATTCAACATGAAAATGCAAGTTTTTCTTTTCAGTTTCTTTAATGTTATGAATGCAGAAAAGAAACTAGGTGCACTAAATCAACATTTCAAATGCTTTTTACTTTCGAGAAACGAAGAATACAAACAACAATTTCTCTTTTGAAGGAAAAATGAGGACTTCAACAACAATTTCTCCTATCAAGGAAATGAATATTTTACGACAATTTCTTGTTTCGAAAGCAAATGATTCTTAATGCGACCATAAAAAGTACTTTGAAATCAACTTGTCAATGATAAATAACTTTTTTTTAAACAAACATTGAACAAATTTTTAGTCAAAGGAGGAAGAAGTATATAGAGTCATTGGTCAATATGAGAAGAAAAGTTTTCAAAACATAGCAGAAAACAAATTGAAGCAAATTGCAAAGGAAAATTCAATGTAATTTGGGTGTTTTCAGGAGTCAACGCAGTCTCCAAGGGGAGACAGTGCTCTGCAATGCAAGCTAGGAAGGGAGACAGTGCTCTGCAAAGCACTGTGTCCTGTCTAAGGGAGCGTTGGGCGCAGTATACAAAGAAAAATAATATTGTTTAACTCACTGTCTTTGCTAATTTGGCTTTGAAAAAGTTTAATCTTGATGATTAACAACTACTGGGTGGATAAATAATGCAAATCAGAGGCTTAAACACCTAGAACTAAGAGAAAGTCTTCCCCGGTGGAGTCGCTAGTTTCTTGGGCCAGAATTATGAATTACGGATAAATCACACTTCCCTAGATAGGTGCTAATCTAGAACAACAGGTGAAAGACTATACGACTATTTTTCCTAACTCAGAATAGATACACAGAGAGGATTGGAGGCTTACTTGATTAGTTGCTTCCAAATGACTCCTTCTGTCGCTTCTGTTGCAGCTTCAAATTCAAGTGGTTTTATGCTTAATGCTTCCTGCAAGAAAGAAGATTGAAACAAAAGAAGATGCAATAATATAGATATCTATTGAATCTAGTTAGCTAAATCAGTAAAGCATAAACCATATACATTAACAAAGATCTTGCAATATGGAAAATCAAAGTCAATATAGATGCATATAGGGAAAAATAAGCAGTATTATTTATTGATGATAGAAGGAGAGGTTAAAACCAAATGACTGATTTTAAGTGACCCTTCCAGCAACATCCCCAAGCCTCATCACAGTATAAATCTCTCCAGCAACAACTATACAAATCTAGCTCTCAATTGAAAATTCTATAGCATTTCTCTACTCAAATTCTTCCTTTCAAGCACTTAGATTTGTGCTCAATTTATAGATGAACCGTAGGTTGTTTTGCAATCAATGACTTTCCAATAATAGGCAAGACATGTTTCTAGTCATGTAGATGTCAAATGGACACTTGGATCCAAAGCTTGACACATGTGAACTCTTCTAGAAGGCATTGGCCAAGTGGAGATTCTGGAACAATGAGAATTTCGCTCCCAATGTGACCAACGCACCTGTGAATGTCGAGAAGTGCTTTGCAGAGCAGCCTTGCATGGGGCTACTTGCATGTGCAACGCACTTAGGCCCCTTAGAGCCTGCATTGGTGAGCTCTCATATGTTATATAATAAGCTTCAAACCTTGGAAACCTTTGCTTTATGAAAGACTTGCTTGATTTGTCTTGTTCTTTGTCTTAGGGCATGTAGCAACTGAAATGAGAGGGAATGATAGACCCTTGATCATTGGTCTTGGAGATGATGCCCAGTTAACCACGTCATTGGGAATGGTGTCCAAATTGACCTATAACAACCATAGTAAAAATTTTTAGTTTGATGGTACTGGTTAATATACTTCTCAACAACATGTAAATAAAATGACTGATTATTTTGAATTACATGAAGTTGATGAGGATGATGTTCAAATGAGATTATTTGCAAAAACACTAGAAGGAGATGTTAAGAAATGGTTTAAAGCTTTACCTGTTGGTCATATTGCAGATTTAGCTGCTTTCCATAGATTGTTTATCAATAGATGGGAAAGAAATAAAAACCATTTACAAATATTATCTAAATATGAAAACATTAGAAGAGATCCTAATGAATCTGTTCAAGATTACTATACTAGGTTTAACAGTATTTACAATGAAATTCCTGCAAATATCAAACCTCCACCAGACTTGGCCTTAATCAAATTTCCATATGGTTTTGACACTGATATGTCTTATCAATTGAGAGAAAGAAATCCTGAAACTTTAGAACAGATGCAAAGTAACCTAGTTAGTAGAAGCTAACTTATTAGCTAAAAGATCTAGGATGAAAAATGAAAGAAGAGTAACCATTAAGGAAGAACCATCCACTTCAGACATTAAGATAGATAGTTTAGCTAAAAGTATGGAAATAATAATGAATAGATCAAAAAACATGGAAAGAAAACCTCAGTGGGAAAATCAACAACAAGGTCCCCAAATTAGAAACCCCAAATTTAGGAAAAATCCTAATACTGGTAAATGTAGAGAAGTTGCACCCGTTCAACTGATTAGACCACCTTTCCAAGAAAACTATGCTGAAATTTCACATTGAAATGAAGAAGACCAGGACACCTAGATAAAATTGATGGGAATAAATGATGAAAATACTATTTTTCTTACCTAAGAAGAACAAGAATTATACATGTTACAACAATTGCAGTTAGAATCTGGAGAGTCCTTTGACTGTAAACAAGGCTATGAATCTGCTATCTACAAATTTCACAAACAATATAGCCTTAGAAGTAAGAAGAACACATAACCCCCTACTAAGAAAACAGTCCAAACCCAAATTAAGAAAATAGTAGAAGCTCATGTGACCAAAGCTCTACAAATTGTCCCTAGAGAAACTTAGAAAACTTCCACTTCAAATATTGTAATCATAACATCAAATAATACTCAAACATCAACTGTTGCTAAAACTTCAACTGCCACTCAAACTATTCCAGACAAGAAAATTGAAAACAAAACAGTGGAAACATAAAATGAAATACCAAATGATGATAAAAAAAGACAAAAATACACAAAATACAATTGGTAAAGAGGAAATCATTCAGTTAGGCAAAAATCAAGTACCATTTAATATTCAAATTGAGATAGCCAAATTGAAAATACCAGTTACTTTAACAGAGTTGGTGAAAAATTATTCATACAAAGCCCAAATCACTGAAACACTGAACATAGGTGAAGGAGAAGATGTTGTTAACCTCAATGATGATCAACCAGAGTTATTATTTTGTCCCGAGGTAAATGGAAAACATCAACAGGGATGTGTCCCTCCATTCTACATTAGCTTGAACATCCATGACAAAATCTTACACAATGCTATGTTAGATTCATGAGAATCTCATAACTTAATGCCAAAAGCTGTCATGGAAAAATTGAATTTAGATATCACTAAACCATACAATGACCTGTTTTACTTTGATTCTAGTCAAGTTAAATGCCTTGGCCTGATAAAAGACTTCTGTGTAACTCTAGTCCAATACCCAGCTAACAGTATTGTCATGGATATTATAGTTGCTGATATCCCTCCAAAGTATGGAATGTTATTATCTCGTTCATGGGGAACAAAATTATAAGGATCATTGCAGTTGGACATGTCATATGCTACAAATTTTGTATTTGGTCAGCCAAAAAATATTTACAGAGAAACTTTGATGAAATACATGGTCACTAGTGCAGAAAAACCACAAAATTATCCTATCTATTCCCTACATTTTGATATGGACTCTTTTATCCTGTGCAATTCAGACACTGGCAAAGACAAAATCATTGTTGTAGAACATAAACATAAAGAAATTGACAGTGACAATGTAACTCATGAGTCTATGTGGCATTTATATTTTGATGGTTCTGTAAACAGATTAGGACCAGGAGCTGGAGTATGGATTTAACTTAGAGAATGATCATTCAGAAGGACATGCTTTTAGGTTAAATTTTAAATGCACTAATAACATGGCAGAGTATGAAGCGTTAGTGTTAGGACTGCAAATTGTAATAAAACTTAGAGGCAAGAGAGTTTATGTCATGGGAGACTCAGAACTTATCATAAAACAAATCAAGGGAGAGTATCTTGTGAATAATCCTAGACTTAGCCAATACAGAGAAACTATACTAGACTTGATAAATTGTTTTCTTGAAACTGACTTTGTTGTTATTCCAAGAAAGTAGAATATGCAAGCTCGCAGTTTGGCCACTTTTGCCAGCACATGTATATTACCATTTCAGCCAAATAATCAGTACACTACTGAGGTAAGACATAGGCCAACAATACTTGATAATTTGAAATATTGGAAAATATTTTCACAAGACTCACAAATCTATAATTTTATGAATGCTGAGGGAGAATTTCAAAACTGTAATATAGACACTGAACGTACATTAGATTATACCATAAATAGTGAAATAGTGAAATATATGTAAATGATGTAGATAAGACTGAACCAACTAAATTCACTAAAATAGAAATAGATAAATTAGAAACAGTAAAAATAGAAGAAATAATCAATGATGAATCATAAATTTTAAACCTTAAAGATACCATTTTTCCTAAGGTATTAGCCCCATTAGAAGATATTTTTGACTCAAATGATGTAGCTAGAAAACCCAAAATGGATCCCCTTAGGTCAAACATAGAAGAATGTAACATAGGAATAGCAGAAAATCCTAAACTTATCAAAATATCCAAAGCATTACCTCCAGTTGAAAATTTGAAGTACATAAGTTTGTTTAAAGAATTTCAAGATGTCTTTTCCTGGAGTTATGAAGACCTCAAGTCTTATGATACTAGTATTATCCAACACAAAATACCAATAAAAGAAAATAATAAGCCCTTTAAACAAAATCTTAGGATAATTAACCCTATTCTTATGATATTGATAGAAAAAGAAGTGAAAAGAATGTATGAGGCTGAAATCATAACACCCATTAGATATTCTGATTGGGTCTCTAATTTAGTCCCCACTAGAAAGAAAATAGGTGAAATTAGACTCTGTGTTGATTTCAGAAACTTAAACAAATTCTCATTAAAGGATAACTATCCCCTCCCTAAAATGGACCATATTCTGTAGAGGGTAGTAGGGTCATCCAGAATTTCGTTACTTGATGGATTTTCTGGATACAACCAAATCCTAGTCCAGCCTGAAGATGAAGCAAAGACAACATTTACCACTCCTTGGGGAACTTTCATGTACTTGAAAATCCCCTTTGGTCTGATGAATGTCGGAGCTACATTCCAAAGAGCTATGGACATAGCTTTTGCAAAAGAAATCCATGACTTTCTAGTCATTTATCTAGATGATATCACAATTTTTTCCAAAACAGATAATGAACATCTAGATCATTTGAGAAGAGTATTCATAAAATGTAGAAAGTTTGGTATATCATTTAACCCTAAAAAGACACTATTTGGATTAGAAGACGAAAAACTCCCAGGACATATTATTTCAAAAGAGGAAATTAGAATTGATCCAGCTAGAATAGAAGCAATCCTTAATATCAGTCATCCTAGGAACATTAAAGAGTTACAAGCATTTCTAGGCAAAATGAATTTTCTTAGAAGATTCATCTCTAACTTAGCATAATTACTTAGAAATTTGAACAACATGTTGAAAAAAGATTCAATACTTAAGTGGATAGTGGAGGCTAAACAGTCTTTTTAAGTATTCAAACAAGCTCTTACTAAAACACCTATCCTCATAAGTCCTAATTTCAAAAAAAAAATTATAATTTTTTATTTTGCTTCAGAACACACCATTGCAGTAGTCTTGTTGCAAAAGAATGATGAGGGTTATGAACAACCCATTGATTTCTTCAGTAAAACCTTGACAGATGCAACACTAAAGCACAATATTGTGGAGAAACAAGCACTTGCTTTAGTGAAAACTATAAATGATTTTAGAGTGTACATTCTATACTCTCACATAATTGCATATGTTCCAAACTTAGTGGTAAAGGACATTCTAACTCAGAATGGGCCTGATGGAAAAAGAGGAAAATGGATTGCCACAATACTGGAATATGACATTGAAATAAAGCCTACAAAATTGATTAAAGGCCAAGGTTTAGCCAAACTCATGGTTGAATCGAACTGTCAAACCTTAGATATAAATTTCATTGCAGCAATAGATTATCAGGAAGAGATGGTGACTCCACAGATCAGTGAAGCTTTTTTAGATTCACCCTGGTATGAAGACATTATATTTGTTTAACTCAACCTACAAGCTCCTCCTGGTTTATCTAGAACTAAAGGTAGATTCTTAAAAATGCAAGCAATGAAATATTGTATCATATATAATACTTTATTTTGGAAAGATCATGGTGGAATTCTATTAAATTGTTTATTGAAAGATGAAGCTGATAAAGTCATGCAGGAGACTGTGGAGGACACCTTTAATGGAAAACAACTGCTGATAAAATTTTGAGCGCAAGTTTTTACTGGCCCACTCTTTTTGCAAATGTTAGAAAGTATGTGACCTCCTGTCACAAATGCCAGATATTTGAAGGGAGGAAGAAACTCATACCATTACCCCTCAAACCTATCTCAATAGAAATTCGATTTCAACAATGGGATTTAGACTTCAATGGTGAAATTCACCCACCCTCCTCTGCCCAACATAAATGGATTTTGACAACCACTGATTACTTTACCAAGTGGATAGAAGCCATCCCTTCTAGACAAGCCACAAACTTTGTCATTATCTCATTTCTTGAAACCAACATCCTTTCTAGATTTGGATGCCCACAAAATCTCATTACTGATAATGATGCTGCCTTCAAATCCAAGAAAATGGTAGCTTTTTTGTAACAGATACCATATCACCCTTGGCCATTCCACTGCCTATTACCCTCAAGGTAATGGACTTGCAGAATCCTAAAAAAAAAGCCTAGTTAACATCATCAAGAAGCTGTTAGAAGATAACAAGAAAACCTGGAATAAAAGGTTGGTTAATGCCCTATAGGCATACAGACTAAATACCAAAAAATATTGTGGTACATCTCCCTATCAATTGGTACATGGGAAGGATGTTGTTTTTCCATCCTCATTAGGAGTGCCAGTGATGAAAATGATTCAAGAGCTGCAAGTAGAACCAAATGACATGCAAAGGAGTATAAATTAAACAATTCATTTGCAGCAAACCAGGGAAGAAGTTTATATAAAATCTCAAGTAATCCAAGACAAAATCAAGAAGATTTTTTATAAGAAAACTAAAGCAGATGATTTCTTCATAGGTGATAAAGTAATCAAATGGGATTCCAGAAGGGAAGAAAAAGGCAAACATGGTAAATTTTACTTTCTATGGAAAGTCCCATACATCATTTATGGTTACAGAGGTAACAATGCATTTTTCTTGAAAGAGTTAGATGGAACAAATCTACTAGGTGGACCAGTCAATGGTAGAATGTTGAAGCGCTATTATTCACTAGATTAACCATTAGTTCATTTTTTTTACTTTGATAATTGTAAATACCATAGAAAAGTTTAGATTGGATTCGATGATTGTCTTCTAAAGTTGAAACCCGAAGAGAAGGCCCTAAGCTTTAAAAGGTATAACATCATATGTTTGAATAAAGGAGATCAAAGAAAGAAATCCCAAGCCACAAAAAATTCAAATTTCCAAGGCCACTAATCAACAAGTTCTTGACATCTCACCAGGAGATGTCATCCCCAAGTGGAGCCACTATTAGGGTCCTATAATAATAGGGATCATAATTTTGAATTGACTATGTTGAGTCTTGTAATATTGTACATACCTTTTCTTTCTGCAAATGTTTTCCCATATTAAAAAATGAAAAGAGTGTATGTCCTAAAATAAAAATCAAAGTAACAAATAAAGAAAGATCAAAAAATAATATAAAGTATGAACCCCACAAAAAGAAACAAAAATAGATCCTGAAAGTGTTGCACATTCAAATGCCACTACTCTTAGTTTACTTTATGAAAATAAAATTGTGTGCAGCTTGTTCAAAATTCCATAATCCATGATGATCATACAGTTTAATCTTGATTCATTCATGCCTTTAAATATCATTTCATGATAGTTAGTAAATAAATATTTGGCCAAACCATTTAATCTTGGAAGATCAGTAGTTAGGTAGAGAATAAAAATGAGCTCATCAGTTTAATCTGATCCATTGGAGGATATAAGGTTAGAAATAGGTTATTTTTCTTATTAAAAGAAAATAAAAGAGTCAGCAAGCTCAAATGCACCCAATAAAAGGAGTAAAAAATGTTAGGGTAAATAGAGGGTAGGTAGATTACTTTCACAAGCAATGAAAATCATTAATTGGTTCATCTCATATCACTAATATCCTCCTAAATCCTCTTCCCCTTGCTAAAATCCTAATTCCACTCTTGGAATTGATTTCCCCTTGTAAAATACCCCTTTCTCCTTATTCTAACCCTTTCCCCTTGTTAAAACCCATTTCCCCTTGTTAAAACCCCTTTCCCTAGTTAAAAACTCATTTACATTACTAAAACGCCTTCCCCTTTACTAATTTTGTTTTTTCATAAAAAAACATAAAAAAACCCATTTATCGAAAGTTCTAAATACCATATATTATATCGAGCTCCGCTGTAAAAACCCCTCCCCGATATCATTTTGGCTTATTCTTAGTGTATTTCTAACATCCCTCCATTATAGTTTACAACCCCCTTTATATCATTTTAGCGTATAGTTTGTATTTCTTTTAAATCCCCCCACTATATATTCCTGGGTCTGACTTTACTATAACCCCACACATATTACTCCCCGCTAACATATTAACCCCTCCACTTTAATATATTACCCAACCCCACTATATTAATCCACAGCCCACATATATTATTAAACCTTCGCATATATATTATACCCCTCCGCATAAAATATCCCCAGTTCCCACTTATCAGAACCCCCCAACTCATCCATCCTATCAGATCTAATGGCCAATAAGCGCTTTCACACCCTCGACAATCCAATTTTTATTCGACAATCCAATTTTTTTTTAAAGCCGTGGGATGTTTAAAGCCGTGGGGCGGGGAGGGTGGGCGGCGGGGGTTGGTGTACGAAATGGGTGGTTTCACACCCCCGCTCCCCTGCCACACGACAGTCCCACAAACTATCGCATCCCCCATCCTAAAACCACCAATCTAATTTTCGCAATGTGATAACCGCCAAACTGTATTGATGCATTGAAATGAAACCGGTTACTGTTAAATATCAAATTTTGCGCCATGTGATTAATTACCTCCATTCAAAAGTAATAAAACCTGCCCTAAACCATTATTTTACTATTGTTTTTTAATTACGGAAGAAAAGCCAAAAGAACCATTTCCAACTGAGAGTTAAAGCTTTGCAAACCAAGAAAGCCACTGTTGCTGCCATAACCCCTTCCAATGACCAAATTCCACCAATCCAGGTAATCCTAATACCTGGAACCATCAATTTAAACACAAAAAGTAATAATTAAATGAATCGATGCCCTCCCTGAGCATTATATTCGTGAATCCTCTGCAACCACCTGTGGTAGATGTTGACGACGCCCCCTAGCTGATAAAGACTTCAAAATCAGTGATACAGTCACTGATTTCAACCTTTTGGACCTCCACTACTAGAGCCATGACAAATTCATATACCAAGCAAATGATATCCATCTGTGGGAATCAAACCTACCTAAATACATCTTCCCATAGACCTTTCAATTCCGTGAACTTATTAGACTCTACCAGATCAATTATTTTCCCAATGAAAGGAGCTCTAGTAACCCAAAGCCAAGAGATTTATTCACAATCACTACAAAATCCATAAATCAGATGTTATAGATCCAACCCAAGCCTGATGAAGTCCCATTATCCATTGAAATCCTCACTGAACTCTATATGAAGCTGGAATTTCCCAAAAGATTCCAAAGATTCCAGTCTTTCCTTCCTCCATCAGTAGAAACCCCAAAAGTAATCCTCCATATTCAACTTCTATATTTTCAAAGAGAACCAGACAGATTGTTACAATGATGTCATGCATTTTAGGGTATTTTATTGATGAACATGTAGATGCATCCATCCTTGGCTTCCTATCCATATTTTTCCCAGGTCAGCCTCCTGCTTTAACCTTTAATTTTGCCTAATATCTAGCAGATGCAATTCGTGATCAACTGGTCATGTTACCAGAGGAAGGAGTATTTAAATACTCCTTAGTTTTGTTCCATTTTTTTCTATATTTCTAATCATAAAGGTTTCCAGTTAGCCTCCAAAAAATGGACACAGAGGGTAACCCCCAATATGTTGTCTTCTGGACATCTTTGATCAGAAAGGATTCCATAGAATTCACCTATAAAGACTTCAATGATTCATTTGTTTATCCAATTGTTAATATGCTAAGCATTAGCATTCAACCTAGATTCAGTGAAGAGATAAAGAAAGTGTTGTAGTTGTCATATCAAAGTAGAACAGGAGATTGGTATTTATACCAGAATCATTCAGAAATTAGGGTGTATGGAAGCCAACTAACTCCATACAAGCTTCCCAAATACCTCCCAATGAGATTATTTACATTAGAATACATCATAAAAATCCTGAACTCAGATGAAGTCAACTTCCTTTCAACAAAGAAGAAAAATCAATTCAAGATTAAAAACCAGTTAGGGCCTTTTATTTGTAATAATAGGAATGTTGGTCAGCAAGAAGAAAAATATTTACAAGATTTCAAATTCAGTAGCAGTTTAAAATGGAAATATGATCCCGTGGGAGTCATAAGTAAGTTAAGAGTCAGATTCAAATTGACCCCTTTTATTCATGAGTCAAAGCCTGAGGTTGAAAAGTATTCCAACCAGTTACAGTGGTTGGAAAATACTTTACAAGAGATGGAGAAGAGGGTTGATACTAGTTCCATCCTACTTACTCCAGCCCCACAGGACAGGAATTCAAAGAGGGCAAGAGAGGAAGGCTCTTATTCTGCTGAAACCACTTCTGATACCAAGTTCAAGCTAATGTACATGAAGAAGGCCAAACTGAATCCAAAGATAGAACATGAAGAGATAGTTGATACAATTGAAGTCATTGATACAGATATAGTGGTTAGAGATGATGCACCTCCAACAATTTCAGAAGAAACACATTAGCCATCAACCTCCAATGAAAAAATCATTTAGAAAAAACATAATGCAGAGGTTTCATCATCAAGAAAACTAGTGGATAAAGAGAAATATATAATGGAGAAGTATAAAGAAATCAAAATCAAAAAATGAAGCTTTAAAAGCTGTAACTTATGCCCAGTATCGGAAACAAACTCCTAGTGATCAAAACAGATTACTTTCAGCTTTTGATTACAAAACTAGAAAGATGCAAATGAAATTTTTACAACCAACTGTGCAAGCTCCAAAATCATTAGTAGATTACAAGAAAATAGACTTTGAAGTTCTTGCTAAAGATGTGCATCCCATAGATCAAATTTAGTTTCATAAACAAGCTGGATAAATTATCTATTCCACTATGTGATTTAGGTGTCCAAAAACTAAAGAATTCTCTAGAAAATATCAGGACATAGTTAAAACTAGAGAAATCTTCTTCACAAGCAAAGGATAATAGGATAAAATCACTTCAAGAATTGGTCATGAAGGTTGGATATGATCCAAAGAATATAAAAGCAGTAGAAGAGCTTATCAAGAAGAAGAATGCAGACATAGCTACATTGAAGAAACATCTAAAGTTACTTACAACAGAGCATCCAAAAACTAAATAATTTTTGGAATTTGAAAATCAGAAGGATGAAATGATGAATCTCATCATTCAGTTGACAACTCAACTGAAAGAGATGGAAAATGAAATGGAAAAATTAGTGCAGGAAAAGCAAGCTAACATGGAAGCAGTTGCAATTACTAGCATTCCTATAGCTTCTACATCAACTCCATTACCCACAGCAGTCCCAACTACTACAACAGTTCCAATTACTGGCATTCCTATAGCTTCTACATCAGCTCCGTTACCCACAACAATCCCAACTACTACAACAATTTCAGTGACAACAGAAGTTCCAGCAACTACATCAGCAACAACATCAGCAGTGCCATCATCTCATCCCAATGATGAGGAAAGTAAATTGATTAAATAAATGCAATATATGTGAATACAAACTACGGAGATCAATAGAATCAAAGAACAAGTGAAAAATCTAAAAGATGAAAATAAATTGGCTCAAGTAATGTATAAAGCCGAAACACATAAATGCAATAGATTGACTGATAGAATTCATAAGTTTGAAAAGGAATTATCACTGAAAGAGCCTCTAGCCCAAGAAAAATAACAGTTGTGGGAAAATATCATTAACTCTGTTAATGATATTTGGCCTTCTATCCAACTTATATTTGAGCAAAAATATTTGATAAAGGAAGCAGGTGTTGTAATTCAGAAAGTCAAAGAAGATCTTGGGAAGAAACCACAAGAAGCCACTGAGATTATAAAGTTCCTAAATTCTAAAAACAAGCAGGAATTAGAAGAACTTGGGATAAGTGATAGAACGTAAACCATCTTAGAGGTGAAGAAAGTGATTTCCAAGAGAAATCGGATGATACAACTTGAAGATAAATGCCAAACAATGGAGCTTGCAGTAAATAGATTTATGAATAAATTTGATGATTTAAGTCAGAAAGGTCTGCTTAATCCTTTGGTGATTAATGATAAACTGATGAGGCATGAAGATTATGATAAGAAGATCAGGGAAGTAGCTAAAGAGACTTCCAACAATTCAGCAATGAAAGGGGTTCCTATAGGAAAAGTACTCCTTTAGAATTTAGAGAACTTCTTCTTCCTTCAACACGAGGTAAATCACCTTTTTGTGAATAAACCTACATTTACCAAGTATACTGAGGCTGATGAGACTGACAAGAGGATGATAAAAATCAAACTTCCAAATGAAGAAGCCTGGGAAAAATGGTGTGATTTACTGTGACAGGTAAAAATAAAAACAAGTAAAAGAGATACAAGGTTTAAGAGTAAACAGAGCAGGGAGATAAAGCAAAGACGGAGTTAAAAGACAAGTCAAATGACAAGCAACGTGAAAGGCAAGCCAACGTGAAAGCCAACCAGCGTGAAAGACAACAAATATCAAAGAAGAAAACAACCAATCAAATAAAACAGGAACAACTTGCATTCAGTTAATAGGTGTCTCTATCTTCTTGCATGAAGATATTTATTTTCCTTAATTAAATCATAAATAGTTGATAAGATATTTTGTATCAAGTTTTGTATGAATACTTCATCAATTCGAAGCATTGAGTGTGGATTCCTAAACATTTCTATAGTTGAATTGATCTACTAATTGAGGGTTTATTGTACCATTTCCAAGTTGATGGACATGACAATAATAAAGGCATTTCTTTACAGGATTCATGTGTTGAGCTACTTCAGTGAAGTATATTTCAATTGTTCTTGTTATTTTCTTAAGTATTCCATAAATTGCATGTTTTCCAAATTTGAATGGTATAACTGGACTTTTATTGCAGAATTTGTTTAAGTACACTCTATTTTGAATTTTTATCCATTTTTATGTTTTCTTCTGATATCTGGTTAAGAGGATCCTTAATTTCCCTCTAATCCCGATTGACCTCCTTCACTTTCCTTCATTATCCAGTTTAAGGAATCCTTAACTGCTCCTGGATCCTGATTGAAAACCACTTCACCATTTAGCCTTTAAGATCTGATTTTGCTCAGCTACCCTGCCCTGTAACACTTCCTTTAGAACTTGATTCTGTTATGTTTTCTTGATATATTGACTCCATAGCCCAATGGAAAATATAGAAGCACCTATCCATCTAAATCAGTAATTCCACCAACAAATCAAAATCAAACCAAATCAATCTTACATAACTAGCCTAAAATCAATTAAAACAACAAAGTTAAATCATCAAGAGAGAGCCCTCTCTGAGCATTAGGAAGACTAGATCCTAGTCTCCAAAAGTGGTTGATAGTTACCTCTGATATTTCTTTAAACACACATAACAACCCTTGGAAATTTTGGAGTGATAGCACCTTCTACACAAACTATCGGGTATTCTTTCTTTTTGACTACTTATTTGATTTGACCAGAATGTCAAAAACTTACTCCTATGTACTTAGTGGTAAGTGAATGTTATAAAATAAAATCATTGCTCCTACTTCAAAGGACATTCAAAATGGAATGTTCTAACTTGCATGAGTGATAATACGATAAATTTGAAAAAATAACTATTGTTGATTTATCAAACATTTCATTAATCTACCTTTTTCCTAGAACTATTATATATTTGATATGACTTCAATTAGTTTTCCTAAAATTTACAATAAATGGTATCCTTTGCTTATCACAAAAAGCTACTTTATATAGAGAATTCTTCACTCTATATCACTTGAGCTTAAAAAGTTCATTGTCACCTAAAACATTTTGAAGCACCAAGTGCAAGGCTTGTGTCGCATAATTTTTTCCTTAAAAAATGAGAAAGAGTCTCTTTTATGAGTGAAATAGATTGTGGTTAGGAATATAACATTTTAATAAATTGTGGATTTTTATTAATTATCATGTCACCCAAATTAATAAAATGGATCCATTTTATCTTTATCCAATCATCTATCTTTATAGTAATTTTGTTTTTAATCAATTTTTTATTTAATTAATTTTTAATGATATTTATATTTTATTATTTTGTCTTATAATTTTTTTTACAATATATATTTTATATATTTATTTTCTTATTTCCTATATAAGTGTATTCACTATGTCCATATTTTAAATTATGTGCATAGTATACTTTAAAAACTTATTAATAATTCTCCATAAAAATCCATAACTAACCTCTAAATCTTCTAGGTCCTAATTAACCCCCTACACATACATTAATACCCTAACACCTTAACCCCATTCCCATAAGCCCTTAAACCCATAACCCCTAACCCCTAAACCCTTAAACAATAACTCCTTATACCTAAGTCCTTAAAGTAATTAACCCCTAACTCGACCTTAACGAAAATAATCAAATAATATTTCTCCACATCAAGATGACAACATAGGTCAATTACCTTCCAAAAGAATATAAAATACATTTACAATAAAAAAACAATACAATTTACAATACAAAGACATACAATCTAAAATAAAATATACATATAAACATTTACAAAAAATCTACATTACAAAGACATATAATGAATAAATTACTAATGGATGATAATGTGTCCATAGTCTCTACAACGATTTTTAGATGTTTTTATTAGAAGTCTCCTTGGCCTCAAGACCTTGCAATTTATGCAAGGGAAATTGTTGGGTTTGTGTTATATTATTTCAATGACTAGTCACACGTGGGGGGGTAATAGGGGGGGTGATAGCCCCCTTTGTATGTTGTGCTGGACGAAACGTACGGGGGGGGTCACAGGGGGGGCGGTAGACCCCTGTTGGGGTCCAGGGCAGCGCCTCGGAATTTTTTTTTTTTGGTCCTTATATTCTGGTGGGTGGACCCGCCCATGGTTTTGTGCATGGGGTTGCACATGGTTTTGGGGCATGATGGTTTTCGGCCCCTGGTATTTTTTAGATCCGGCCAAGGGAACTAGAGTTATGTTCTAATTGAGGTTTAATGGATTGGGGTTTATGTATGCTTCGGCATGTATATATATGTGTTGTAACACTAAAAGGAATATAATGAAAAATCAAGTTGGTCGTCCCGATTTGGGATCTAGGGGAAAATCTCTGTGTTTATCTATTTTATGTTTTATGCTCTCACTATTGTTTATTTTCTATTTTAAGATTCGTTTGCAGTTAATTTATGTACAGGGTTAAAACCTACATTTGGTATCAGAGCAGTTTCGGCTTCAAGGGGACGCCTTTGCTGTTGAAGGGTTTTTTGCTCGGGCCTGAGGTAGACCCTGTTCAGTGGGAGATCTGCGGGATCGATTCTTGCGGTGAAAGAAGATGGTGAGCACCGGGAAGATAGAGATCGAGAAATTTAATGGTCAAATTTTTGAGTTGTGGAAGCTCAAGATGGAGGATTTGCTGGTGGATAAAGATCAGTGGATCGCGGTAGATCTGGGTACTAAACCAACGGCAATGTCAGATGAAGACTAGAAGAAGATGGATCGAAAGGCAAAGAGCACAATACGATTGTGTGTCTCAGATTCAGTATTGATGAATGTATCTGGGGAAGCTACAGCGAAGACCTTGTGGGACAAGCTAGGGACTATATACCAATCTAAGTCTCTGGAGAAAAAGATGTATAACCTGAGGATGAAGGATGGGGACTCGGTGACAGAGCATTTGAACACCTTCAATACTGTGGTAAGTCAGTTGTGATCTGTTGATATTAAAATCTTAGATGAAGATAAGTGCATCAGTTTGTTGTGTTCTCTACCAGATTCGTGGGATAGTCTGGTTATTGCAATAGGTAGCAATACAACTACCTTGAATTTTGATGACATTGTCTCAACCTTGCTGTCGGAGGAAATGAGATGGAGAAATATGGAGGGCCATAATGGAGATTCATCAGAGGAGGAAGGTCCTAACAGCAACAGAACAGGTTTACATGGGATTCAGAACTATGACTAAATCGGAAAGTTTGTATGTGCTGGGCAGTGAAGGAAGGTGTCTAAAGGACTCTGCAGATTCAAAGCCTTGAGAAAGGAAAGATCTGATGATGTTCTTCTGAGACAAAACCACCTTGGATGAAGGTGGGGATGTATTTGGCTTCTTCTTCAAATACACATGTAGATTATGAGGCATGGTTGATTGAATCAGGTGCATCCTTTCACTTCACTCCCCATAGGGAGTGGTTCTGCAAGAATGAGAAGTATGATTGTGGTGATGTATTCTTAGGGGATGATAGAAAGGCTAGAATCGTCAGACATGGAAAATTCAAGCTGAAGTTGCAAGGTGGAAGGATTAGAACACTTCTTGGTGTTCTGCATATTCCTACATTGGTCAGAAATCTAATTTCTCTAAGAAATTTGGATGATGCAAGTGTAAAAACAATGTTTGAGAAAGATACCTGAAATATGGTTCAGGGAGCACTGGTATTAATGCAGGGAGTTCACATTGGAACTATGTACAAGATTCAGGGTAGCACTATTATTGATGGGTGCAAAAGTTCAGTGGTTCCTGAAAGTGGAGCTGAATAAAAGTGTCTTCAGAGAAAAGACTGATGTTATGGGTGAACAAAGGTTTGGAGTAAAGGAGATTTCCCTCTTGAGATATTGTGGTCAGAAATTTTATGGTAGAAGCAACATCTGGTAGCCTCTCGGATTTCTCGATTTCCGTGAACATGGTGTATATGGGAAGCGACAGGGTGAGTTTTCCTTCTAGTGCTAAGAGGGAAAACAAGATATTAGAGTCAGGTACGTTGATGGGTTTGGACCTTTGTCGGTATCAATGGGGTTTGTGTACTATGTTTCATCGTACATGACTTCAAGGAAATACATGGATATATTTCTTGAGGAAGAAATCTGAAGTCTTTGACACATTTAAAGAATTTAAGGCTCTGGTGGAAAACCAGACAGAGAAGAAGATAAAGGCGTTGAGGACAGATAATGGTGGGGAGTTCTGCAAGAAGGAATTTGAAGAGTTCTGTAAGAAGTGTGGTATAGCATGGAAGAAGACTACTCCATACACACCTCAAAAAAATGGAGTTGCAGAAAGAATGAATAGAACACTGATGGAAAAGGCAAGAAGCATGCTCAGTGGTACCAGGTTAGGACAAGAATTCTGGGCAGAGGCAGTGGAGACTGCATGTTACTTAGTTAACAGATCACCTTCATCAGCGTTGGAGGATAAGACCTCACATGAGGTATGGACTGGTAAGAAACCCTCTCTTTCACATCTAAGGGTATTTGGATGTGATGCATATGTACATGTTCCAAAGGAGAAAGGGACCAAGTTGGATAATAAATCTGAAAGGTGCATCTTTATTGGGTATAAGGATGGTTTAAAGGGTTACAAGCTTTGGAACCCAGAAACAAGGAAGGTTGTGTACAGCTGAGATGTGGTGTTTAGAGAGGTGAAAGATATTGTTAAACATGAAGTCCTACCAAAGGAACCTGAGAAGATAGAGTTTGAGCTAAAGGAGGATGAATCAGACTCTACAACAGAAGAAGACTCAGAAGAGGAAGAGCCACAAACTCCAGCTATGAGAATATCATTTCAAGAAAGGAGACAACCAGAAAGGTATAGTCCATTTTCTTTCTGTTCAAATTTTTCTTTAACTATAGCTGATGATGATCCCAGAACTGTCAGGGAGGCAGTATATTTAGAGGATGGAAAACTCTAGAAGGAGGCCATGGTTGATGAAATGGCATCCTTGCATAAAAATGAGGCATGGGATCTGGTGGAGTTGCCTGCTGGAAGAAAGCCCATCGGGAGAAAATGGGTGTTTAAGAAGAAGATGAATGTAGAAGGCAAGGTGGAGAAATACAAAGCTCGGTTGGTAGCAAAAGGTTATTCCCAGGTGCCGGGAATTGATTTTGGTGATATTTTTTCTCCTGTTGCCAAATTTACTTCTATTAGATTACTTTTATTTGTTGCTACTGCATTTCATTTTGAGGTAGAACAGATGGATGTGAAGACAACATTTATTCACAGGGATCTAGAAGAGGAGATATACATGAAACAACCTGAAGGCTTTATGGTGAAGGGGAAGAAAGAGCTGGTATGTTGGTTAAAGAAGTCTCTGTATGGGTTAAAACAGTCACCAAAGATGTGGTATCAGAAATTTGATAGCTATATACGGGGACTTGGCTTCGCCAGAAGCAAGGAGGATCACTGTGTTTATTTTAAATTAATTGGTGACCGTGTTATTTATTTGGTCTTGTATGTGGATGATATGTTGTTGATTGGAAATGACAAAGAAATTATCCAAGATTTGAAGACCCAACCGTTCTCCAAATTCGACATGAAGGATCTTGGTGCTGCAAACTATATTTTGGGCATGGAAATTAAGAGAGATCGGGCAAAGAGGAAGCTCTGGTTAAACCAGAGGAAGTATGTCGAGACTATATTGCAGAGGTTCAATATGCAGGATAGTAAACCGGTGAATTTTCCTATTCCTGTAGGTGTAAAGCTGTCTGCTGAACAGTGTCCCAAGACACAAGAAGAAGAGGAGTATATGTCCCGTGTTCCATATGCAAGTGCAGTGGGTAGCTTGATGTATGCAATGGTCTGTACTAGACCAGACATTGCACATGCAGTGGGAGTATTGAGCAGTTTTATGTCAAACCCAGGGAAGGAGCATTGGACAACAGTGAAGCGGGTTTTCAGATATTTACGTGGCACTAGTGATTATGGCTTGTGCTACCAGGGAAGACCAGGATTGGAAAGAATGTTGGACATTCGTGGTTTTGTTTATGCAGACTGGGCTGGAGATCTGGACCAAAGAAGATCTACAAGTGGGTATGTGTTTAGCCTATTTGGAGGCGCAGTCAGTTGGATGAGTAAAAGACAGTCTATAGTGGCTCTTTCAACTACAGAGGTAGAATACATAGCATCCACTCATGCAAGCAAGGAAGCAGTTTGGTTGCAAAGATTTTGTTCAAGTATGGGGTTGGTACAGCAAGCTATAAGGATAGACTGTGATAGCCAAAGTGCAATTTTCTTGGCTAAGAACCCTGCTTATCATTCAAAGACAAAGCACATTGATGTTCAACATCACTTTTTTAGAGATATGGTTGAGGCTAAAAGGGTGTTGCTGGTAAATTTGGACACTTTGAAGAATGTTTTATACTGACGGTCTCAGAGCACTCAAATGTCTTCTGTAGAGAACAATGTTGCTGTGTGCCGGAGGGAAGAACATAAATCCTGTAGCCTCTCGCGGAAAGAAAACAACAAGTGGGAGAATGTTGTTTAGTATCTTTTCCACGACTACTGGGGCAATGGGGACGCATAGCCTCTTTTGAGCAGCCCAAGTAATGTACCAATTTGTGGGGGTGGTAAGTCCCTCCGTCGGTCCGTGACGCATCTAAAAAAAAATATTTTATCTTATTTTCCAAGACACCATGATTTGTGCATGGGCTTGCATACGGTTTTGGGGCATGATGAAGCCAGCCCCTGGTATTTTGTTTGACCGGATCCAACAGGAAACTATGGTTATGTTCTCATTTCTTGTGTTACTTGATCAGCTTATGAACAAGCCGACATGTATATATGTGTGTTGTAACACTAAAAGGAATATAATGAAAAATCAAGCTGGTCGTCCCGATTTGGGATCCAGGGGAAAATCTCTGTGTTTATGTGTTTTATGTTTTATGCTCTCGCTATTGTTTACTTTCTATTTTAAGATTTGTTTGCAGCTAATTTCTGTACAGGGTTAAAACCTACAGAAATAAAATTTTCGATCCTTTGAAGCCCTCGATGTTGATCCCACGTATCCTTGGCCTCAAACCCTTCAAATTTCTACAAGGGTAATAACATTTTCGATCCTCTGAAGCCCTTGATGTCTATCCCACATGTCCTTGGCCTCCTTGAGGAATGTTATGTGACATTTTTTGTCACCAAACTTTAAGTGATGATTTTGTTTAAAAATTAACCTCACAATAAGCCTACAACCTTTCAAAACAATCACAAATAATATAGCAACTATGTCAAAGTTATATGATTCTCTCTCTCTCTCTCTCTCTCTCTCTCTCTCTCTCTCTCTATATATATATATATATATATATAGTATATTATAATATTAATAAATGTATTATCCATATTCATATTAATAAAATTATATATAATTATAATTATAATGTTATATTTATTATAATTATTTAAACTCAACGTAAAGTGGTCCCATATTAGATGTTGTCAACTGAAAAAGTCGTTAATGGTTGAATTGGACGTTATGCAACAATTCATTACATTTTTTTTGTATTGGAAAACACATTAGACATTTGATATTGGACAAAATGTCGGATATTTGATGACAAAAGTACTCCCATCAAATATTCGACGACGTCGAGATTTTAAAAATTAAAACAAAAATTACATTTAGATTCCAACAAATTTTCCAATTTTATTCGTTCTGTCAGATTTTGTCGTCGAAATTTATGCCCATGTGTAGTAGTGATACATCACTTTTAAAAACCATATGGAGTGCAAGAAAAACATGTTTAGGGTTAAGAATGAATGATGGATAGAGGGAAATTTCAATGATTTGCAACAGGATTTGTTGTAGATTAATTTAAGAATTACTCAATTATCATTCAGGCTGACAGTGGCCATGGACATGATCCTCAATCTTCAACAAAAGTTCCATTTCTTGGAAGACAAATTGAATCATATCAGAGTGCACTTGGAATAAATAGTGCATAGGTTGACATTAACTAGTATAACTTCGGTGCACAACACCTTTGAGGATTCGAATGCATCCTATGAACCAATTGATCAAGTCAATCAATAGAAAGAGTGGG
Source organism: Pinus albicaulis (assembly GCA_034641835.2). Taxonomy (NCBI): domain Eukaryota; kingdom Viridiplantae; phylum Streptophyta; class Pinopsida; order Pinales; family Pinaceae; genus Pinus; species Pinus albicaulis. The sequence continues at coordinate 923,136,258 of CM076575.1, read as the reverse complement.
AGACTCAACCTCCTATAGATTGAATTATGGAGGTTCAATTATGCAATTTTTGTTTTTTGCAAGGCACATTTTGGTGTGTATACAAGTGGGATAACATAGAACAACCACCTTCACTTTAGAGAGTTTCGTTATAATTAAACAGAAATAAATGGGTTGGATAAGTATCCCCAGTCCATGTCCTTTGGATTTAATGAAGAATTCTTTGAAAATGATGTAAATACATTGTGTTTTATGCTCACTAGTTTCAATACTTAGTACAATTTCTCAACTACGTTGCAAACACAAACTATATGTTGTTATGTCATCCCTCACCGAGCTGGGATGTTTAATGATAAAGAGCCTTATACTGCAAAAGAAAAATACAGCAAGGACTAAATGGACTACCAAAGCCCCTTTTTTTCATCTATCGGAGCCCTTGAAAAGGGCTAAAATCCATCTTTTTACTTTAAAAACGCTCATTTTTACATATCGAGCCTTTAGGCCCCTTTCGCTTAAGCCCGAGCTCCTTTTCTGCCATAATACCGGGCCCCATGACCGAGCGCTAAGCCCATTAGCGATCACACGTCGCTCTTTCAGGGTTCCCGCTTCCAAGTCTTCTGTTTCGCCGATGGTTGATCCCCTGATAAGATCTGGATCGTCCATTCCCCAAGATCCGACGGCCATCGCATCGCTCCATCGCACATCGCCGTTTCCATCTGCCTTTTATATTTTTTCGCCGATGTGCAAAACCCCGATGTGATCCTGACGGTCTATCTACTCCCGCAGATCCAACAGTCATCGCTCCATCGCATTGCTCCCATCCATCGCTCCTCACAATCGCACATCGCTCTTTCCCATTTCCACTCTATTTCTCACCGCCGATATTCACCCCCCGCCAATGGAATCCTAGCCGTTGATCTCTCCCAGATCCAACAACCCCTGCTCTGTCACTCCTCGTCTTCCCCATTGGCATCGCACTTTGGTGATTCCCATTTCCACTTCCCAAACCCTGTTCTCCGCCGATGTCCATCCTCCGCCGATAAAATCTCCACCGTCCGATCAACCCAGATCTACAACGCAGGTTCATTATGGGGGCACCCGACCAAAGTGGCCCGTACTCCCCAGTGCCCCCACAGTTGACTCCTTTGACTACAAAATATCTTCATCCAACAGTCCATATTCACTGCGGGGGCACCCGGCCTGCAAACCTGTCTGTACCCTCAAGTGCCCCCACAGTTGATCCCCACCGTTGATGTCCATCATGATCCAATGGCTCACATCACTCCCACTTTTATAACCCCACAACTGATCGTCCCATTACACGACAGGATTTCTGACGTCATCGCTGGTCCCACTCGACCGCACAAGTACGTTTGTCACGTTCATCTGCAGCCGTTGATCTGGATTGCACAGATCAGATGGATCCTGTTCATTTTCGCATTCATTTCACAACAGCTCCCCAACGCGCAAATATGATGCGAAATGGGTAGTTTTTTGAGGACACGCATCGCCCACCTAACTGTATCATGTCGGTTTCTCTCATTACCGCTTACCACTCAGCCCCCACGTGAAAACCACTCACGATTTTCTGCGAAACCACCCATCATTTTTTCTGCGCCATATTTTGATTTAAACCCTGGTTTTCGCCTGCACCATGGTTTTTCCTTCCATCATTGCATTCACACTTCCTCTGCATCGCTCCATAACCCCTCGCTGAGCCATCTGAAGCAGTTTACCCCCCATCGCAGGATTTATTTAATGGGTTTGCTGACTATGCAGGTTTTCATGGAATTTTAAGTATGTTGGCCATCTCATAGCCAATCACAGTGGCTTGAGGCTGAGGATGATGATCCTCCACTCCCAAGGAAGCAGAGAAGAAATATGAAGAGGTTCAATTCCACGTCTAGGTCAATGGATCATGACCATTGGCCATTCCACAGGAACCTCCAACACAGAAGGCCAACTCATCCACTACCAGCAGTGCCAGATCCTCTAGTGCAGAAGGCCAGTCCTTCCCATGAATAACAGTATCTCTTTCGCCAGCAACAGCAGTGGTTCCGCCTCATTAAACAGCAATGATAATCCATGACGGGGGCTATGTGGGATTTTTACCTTATGTCCTTTTCACTTTGTCATTTCGGGTGAAATCCTTATTTCACTCCTGCAGTTTTCACTTTCAGTTTAGTAAATTTGTTTACATTTCAGTTAGAAATGACTTTAGGCCTACGTTGCAAGATGATGAGAGTCATTTCTACCTCATCATGGTTTATGTTTTTGATTTAGACCTGAAACAACATACAAGCACGCGGGGAAGATATTTTCCCAAAATATCTTCTCGTGCATAGGAATCAAAGGTTATAAAAATAGGAAGACAACACTAACAAAAGGTTCCAGATTTTCCAAAGGACTCACTAGCTCGAGTGTTTTGTATGTCTTCTTTTATGAACTTTGATAGTTGATGTTTGAAGATCCCGTAGGGACTCAGTAATAAGAAGCTTTGCTGGAATTGGGGATTCCGCTCTAGATGATTCACAATTTGTAACTCTTCTACCTATTTTTTAATACAAATGTTCATTTCATATCTCTCCACATTTCCTGTATCTAATGCTCTGGAATGCGAGTGCTCCCATGTTTAAATGTGAATTTATCATAGCAGATACTCATATTTACTCATCTATAGCACTTTAAATATGGCTCAAGCAGGATATTTTGTTTCATTTTCTATCTCTTCCACCTTTCTTCCGATATTAACTATAATGGATTCTTATCTTTGAACGAGTCTGGATATATGGATGCTTATCTTTTCATGAGCCTAGTATATATGGATTCTTATCCTTGAATAAGCCCTGTTATAGTTAATATCTTACTCCATCTTCTACCATAGTCATCGCTCACATATAACCTGATATCTATGTGTTCATTTTAGAAGTCTGCCCCCTTTACAACATTTTGTCTTAAAGCTATCTGATGCATTTGCTTATTGCAGTTTGTACTCAGTTTCTGCATTTTTCCTAGTTTTTGTGTTTAAATTTTGGGTCTTGGTTCCACCTCGATTAAAACCATTCATCTGAGTGATAACAGCATGAGTGCCTAACATTTCCAACTGCAATCAGTTGAGTCATATGCTCCTTGCATTTAAGATTTCCTAGGCACTAGTCTTTATACAACTGAAGGTTGTCTCTAGGAGCTACAACATCTTTCGGGCACTGTTGCTGGGGAAAGAATTTAAAGAATTGAATCCCTGGGCCTCGAAAAATATTCATCCACCCTTCAGAATAAGTGAGTAGGAAGGTTTGGAAGTTGTATATCCCTCACCTTGGCGACTCCACTGTCATTTAAAGATAAATCTATTTGTAGTCCTGGCTTCCCGAAAGCCACACCTGAGGTCAGATATATCCCAGTTGATAACACCTTTAGTGTCTGATCCAGAGAATATTTTGCACAAAAGAGGTTGGAGGGAAAGACAATCAGCTTATGCAGATATTCCCAGATTCTTTCTGGAAGACTGTCCATCCTCCTCTCAATTAGCTCAAGATCAAGGTCCTGATTCTACTGTAAGAACCCTTGATTATACTTCTAGTAGCTCCTCCCTTGAAAAAATATTGAAGTAAAAGATGAGGCAGAATCTGTAGATACCACAAGCTTCTTTCTACATCCCACTCCTGAAGCCGAAGAAGTTAAAGAAGTCACCGAGGTTTCCAATTCTCATATTCCAGCATTTCAATCAACCCCTCAAGCCGTTGTTTAGTATATCCCCATCGTCATACACACTTCTCTTCCACCACCTCCTTTTATACATCAGAATCTCCCACCACCTCCACAACCTCCGATGGTTGTTCCTGGCTTCCTACTGAACAAATATTCCCCCCTGGCATTGCCTCAGATCTTGAATGACATGCCTCAGAATTACTTAAAGATCCTACCTCGTTTCAATGGAGAAAATGATATTGAAGCTTAGGAACACCTGGAAGTTTTCTGCGCCTTCACATAAAATTTCAATGTTGAACATCTGGATGTGGTGTTGAGGTTGTTTGTCCAGTCTCTAGATGGAGAGTCAAGAAAATTGTTCAAGACCTTGGGGGACTGCTCCATTAATAACTGGGAGGAAATGGAAAACGCCTTCATCAAGAAATGGGGAGAGAAGAAGGACAACGGATACTGTCTTACAAAATTCAACGCGTTTAGAAAGAGACATAATGAATATGTGTCTGAATTCATCAAGAGGCTTAATAAATTATATATAAGTCTCCCAGCCGAAATGAAGCCTCAACAAACCGCTGCTAAAGTGGTGTTTGTAGCAGCCTTTGAGTCAGAATTTCATTTCTCTTTAAGAGAAAGGAAGTCTGCTACTCTGGATGAAGCCCAGACTGATGCATTGGAAGTAGAATCCAACTTTTCTCCTACGGGTAAATCAAAAGGGAGGTCAAACCATGATGCTAGACGTAGAGGGAAAGAAGAAGCATCTACCTCTGATCAAGATAGAGAGGTAGCAGATTAAAAAATAGAGGAGATGAGTAAAATGATCAAGAACCTTTCGAACAAGCTGGTGAAGCTTGAGCTTGAGGAAAAAAACTCACCCTCCAAGCCATTTCAAAATGCTCCAAACAGAGGATTTAACCCACAATACATAAATCCTCCTTTGAAAATATTACAAAGAGATCGGAAGGAGCAGCAAGATCACATACAACCTCCATTGTATCTGAAAGGGAAGATGGATGGCCCTACCGAAGACATCCCCGATGGGCAAGATGATCAATATCTTGCTTACTCAAATGGTGATGAAGTTGAGTCTTCTTTGCAAGAAAGTGAAGGAGTGGAGCTTTCCTTGCAAGAAGAAGAAGAAAAAACATGTGGTGCTGAAGATCCAGAGATCGATGATTACTGCAAGCAATTCGAGGACTTCATGCAGACACAATTCAATAGAAATATCTCAGGTCCTCTAGGAAGAGGACGCGCACACAAGAACAAGAAGAAGAGATGCCATAGAAGGAGACTATTGTTCAGAAAGTCGAAGATAAAGGTAAGAGACCTATAACTAAACCTTTACATTCTAATGAATCCATTCCTTCCTCTTCTAAGTTCACCTCTAATCCAAATACAAATGTTAAACCCAACTCAAAGGAATAAAAACCTCCAGCCAACAGTAAAGATTCAAAGGAAAGTCTCGTAGAGAAGCCTCCTCCTGTGTTTAGCCTTCAGAAAGAGCTAGAAAAAGTAAAAATTCTCATCCCTTTGACTGAACTCCTGAAGCAACCAGCCTATCAGGCTCAAGTGTCATCCTTCATGCTTCCTCAAGGAGCTGCTCCAATCCTAGATAGTTTAAACCTCCAAGAAGAAAGGCCCATGGTTGTGTTTGGTCCCCATGTTGAGGAACTATATTCTTCAACTCCCCCTTTCTATGTCTCCTTCGTAATTCATGACTTTTTATTGCATAACTGTATGCTGGATTCTGGAGCATCTCATAACCTCCTGTCCCTGTCAATGATGGAACAATTGGGGCTGCATATCACTCGCCCATATAAAGATCTCTACTCCTTTGATTCTAAAAGAGTCAAATGTTTGTGGATGATCAAGGATTTGGTGGTAAATCTAGCCCAAATCCTAGCTAAGAGTGTGGTAATGGACATAGTAGTGGCTGACATCCCAGCTCGGTTTGGGATGTTGTTATCAAGATCATGGGGCACAAAAATTGGAGGATCTATAAAGCTGGACCTAACCTATGCGACCATACATGTGTTTGGAGGTCAAGAAAGAAGATTATACCGCGAAACAAGGTTTGTGAATATGGTCACTAAAGCCAATAATTCAGTAAATTCACCAGTGTACATCAAAGAGGGTGAGTTTTCTTGTCTAATGCTTGAGGAAGACCAAGATTACTTGCAGGAGACATCTTTCTGTCAAGTGAAGACTGAGCAGTCTTCAAGTAATGAAGAAGGTGGGATTTGGACCTTGCACTTGAAAGGAGCCAACTCAAAGGAAGGGAATGGAGCTAGGATTCTCCTTATCTCTCCTACTGGACAACTGGTCCCATTATCTTTCAAATTGGAATATGAAGCCACGAACAATGTGGCTGAATATGAAGCCTTGATTTTAGGTCTACAAACAACAAAGAATATGAATATTCAGAGCTTGAAGGTTTTGGGAGATACAGAACTGGTGGTGAGACAAGTAAGAAATCAATGTCAAGCTAAGCACCCGCGACTGAGGGCTTATAGAAATGAGGTATGGGACTTGGTAGAGAATTTCTTCCAAGCATTCAATATTCAATTCATGCCAAGAGACCAAAACAGAATGGCAGACTCTCTTGCAGTAGCTGCAAGCACTTTTCGACCACCTCAGAACCCCCTCCTGAGGTATGAAATAGAGGTTCGCTACCGTCCTTCCATCCCTGACAATGTCAAACACTGGCAGGTGTTTGAAGACGAAGAGCAAGTAAAAATATTCATGGAGACTGTTGGGGAATTATCCAATATGGACATAGATGCTGGCGATGAAGAGAATAAGGAGCTTCCTCAAAATAAATGGCAGGATAACGTAGTTGGGCACAAGGTGCTGCAACTCAAAGGGAATGTAATACCCAGAGGACTGGTCCCCCTGGAGAGACTATTTGATAATAATGATGTCCCAATCCATCTAAGTAAGGTTGTTGAAGAAAATCAGGTAGATGACCTGAACCTCGGCACGGAGGCCGATCCTAAGATTGTGAAATTGTCTAATAAGGTACCCGAAGAATACAAAGAGAAATATCGGAAGCTATTCCAGACATATAAAGATGTCTTTCCCTGGTCCTATCAAGATTTGAAGACCCTTGGCATTAGCATTATCCAACACAAGATTCCATTAAAAAGAGTTTCTAAGCCACACAAACAGAAATTAAGGCAGATTAATCCTTTACTCCTTCCTTCCATTGAAAAGGAAATTAAGAAACTGTTGAAGGCTAAGATTATTGTGCCATTAAGATATTCTGAATGGGTGGCCAATTTGGTCCCAGTCCGAAAGAAGAACGGAGAAATAAGATTGTGTGTTGACTTTCGGAACTTGAACAGAGCATCTCTGAAAGATAATTATCTGTTGCCCAAGATGGACCATATATTGCAGAAGGTGGTAGGATCTTCATGAATGTCCATGATGGATGGCTTTTCTGGGTACAATCAAGTAGCAGTGCTTCTGGAGGACCAAAATAAAACCGCATTCACCACTCCTTGGGGAATGTTTATGTATGCTCGAATGCCATTTGGATTGATCAATGTGGAGGCTACATTTCAAAGGGCTATGGACATTGATTTTGTGGGGGAACAAGACAAATTCGTGGTGGTGTACCTGGACGACATCACAATATTCTCAAAGGATGATGCTGAACATATAGAGCATTTGTGCAGAACCTTTGACAAGTGCCATAGGTATGGATTGTCTTTAAACCCTCAAAAATCTCTGTTTGCTTTAGAAGAGGGTAAACTTTTGTGGCATATTGTAACAAAGGCAGGGGTAAAAATTGACCCGAAAAGGCTAGAAGTCATAAAGGGTATATCCTTGCCCAGAAATAAGAAAGAGGTCTAAGTTTTTCTTGGACGTATCAACTTCTTGAGAAGATTCATACCGAACTATGTGGAGATAGTTCGGTACATAACTGAGATGCTGAAGAGGGATAACGAAGTAAAATGGACTACTGAGTCATGGGAAGCTTTTAACAGAATTAAAAATGCTTTCACAGAAGCTCCAGTATTAGCAAGACCGGATTATGCGAAACCCTTCATAATCTTTTCATTTGCATCTCCCCACACTGTCGCAGCAGTATTATTGCAGAAGAATGAGGAGGGGCATGAGCAACCTATCGCCTTCTTTAGTCAAGTGCTCCATGACGCGGAGCTGAAGTATAATATCCTGGAAAAGAAGGCCTATGCCTTGGTAAAATCCCTTAAGGCTTTTCGGATGTATGTATTGCAGTCAGCGATAATGGCATTTGTACCCATAGCGGCTGTAAAATACATTTTGATTCAGGGAGATAGTGAAGGAAAGAGAGGCAAATGGATAGCCAAGATACATGAGTATGAGTTGGAGATATGCCCCACTAAGCTAATAAAGGGACAGGGATTAGCCAAGATCCTTTCCGAATCAAACTATCAGGCTTTGGGGATAAATTTGTCTATGGTGGCCAATGAAGAGCCTGGAGGAGAAGATGAGCAGCGCAGGATAGAAACTATTACACAAAAGACCCATATAAAGTACCTTCTCAGTGCCTGGTACAAAGAAATTGTAGAATACCTCTTAACTCTTAGATGTCCTCCAAGCTTTGACAAGACAAATTATAGAACGCTAAGGCTAAAATCTCAGAAGTTCATCATAGAAAATGGTCATTTGTACTGGATAGATCCATCGGGCATACTACTTTTATGTCTCACAGAAAATGAAGTAGAAGAAGTGATGGCAGAATTCCACAAGGGCATTTGTGGTGGCCACTGCAGCTGAAGGGCCACGGCACACAAGATTCTGAAAGTAGGTTTTTTCTGGCCTATACTTTTTGGAGATGTTTATTCTCAGGTAAGGGCCTGCGAAAAATGTCATAAATTTTCTAAAAAGCAGAAGTTCGCACCTTTGCCTATGATCCTAGTACACATAGAGTAACCTTTCCAGCAGTGGGGAATTGATTTCATCGGCGAAATCCATCCTGCCTCAAGCGGGAAAAACAAGTGGATACTAACAGCCACCAATTACTTCATTAAATGGGTAGAGGCTGTGCCAGCAAGGAATGCTACAAACATAGTGGTGATCAAGTTTCTGGAAGATAACATTATCTCAAGGTTTCGCTGCCCTGCTAAGATTGTCACAGACAATGCTTAGGCTTTTAAGTCTGTCAAATTTATCAATTTTTGCTAGCAGTATAATATTAGGTTAGGACACTCTACTTCCTACTATCCACAGGGAAATGGATTGGCAGAATCCTCAAACAAAACTCTGGTAAGGGCATTGAAAAAGGCCATAAATGAAAACTAGAAGAACTGGGATTCACAACTCAAGTTCGTGCTTTGGGAAAACATAATCACTAGTAAAAGGTTAATAGGCAAATCCCCATATGAATTGGTCTATGGTAGAGCAGCAGTTTTCCCGATACAATTGGCCTTACCTGTGGCTAGGTTCATGCAGGATTGTCAAGAGGAACCAAACGATCTTACCAGAAGAATAAATCAGTTAGTAGAGCTGGAAGAGACCTGAAGTCGAGTAAATCAGAGGTTGACTGAGTACCAGGAGAAAATGAAAGACCTCTTCAATCAACATGCTAAAGATAAAGAGATGCAGGTCGGAGATCTGGTGCTAAGATGGGACATAAGAATGGTTGAGAAAGGAAAGCATGGAAAGTTCGATCCTCTATGGTTTGGACCTTTCAAGATTGCGGAAGCCGAAGAAAACAATACTTTCAGACTGGAAAACTTGCAGGATGATCTGATCGAAGCCCCTATGAATGGGAAATTCTTAAAACCCTTTTTCCAGTATTGATTCAGGCCGAAAGGTCTATTGTATGATATTGTACATTATTCAGTTTCTTTTATTGTGATGTTTTCTGTTTTGATTTGTCATGAAGAAAGAAGATAAGGCATCAAGGAGACCTTGTTCAAAATAAGAAGGCTAACAGATGGTCTGCGGAGTTCTCGACGTGTTCCAGGACAAATGGGTCGTCCCCAAGTGGAGCCAATGTTGTTATGACATCCATCACCAAGCTGGGATGTCTAATGATAAAGAGCCTTATACTGCAAAAGAAAAATACAGCAAGGACTAAATGGACTGCAAAAGCCCCTTTTTTTCATCTATCAAAACCCTTGAAAAGGGCTAAAATCCATCTTTTTGCTTTAAAAACGCTCATTTTTACATATCAGGCCTTTAGGTCCCTTTCGCTTAAGCCCAAGCTCCTTTTCTGCCATAAGACCGGGCCCCTTGACCAAGCGCTAAGCCCATCAGCAATCGCACGTCGCTCTTTCAGGGTTCCCGCTTCCAAGTCTTATGTTTTGCCAATGGTCGGTCCCCATATAAGATCTGGACCATCCATTCCCCAAGATCCGACGCCCATCACATTGCTCCATCGCACATCGTCATTCCCATCCGCCGATGTGTGAAACCCCGATGTGATCTTGACCATTGATCTACTCCCACAGATCCAACGGTCATCGCTCCATCGTGTTGTGCCCATCCATCGCTCCTCGCAATCATGCATCACTCTTTCCCATTTCCACTCTATTTCTCACCGCCGATATTCACCCCCCACCAATGGAATCCTAGCCATTGATCTCTCATAGATCCAATGGACCCTACTCTGTCGCTCCTCGCCTTCCCCATCGGCATCGCACTTCGAAGATTCCCATTTCCACTTCCCAAACCCTGTTCTCCGCCGATGTCCATCCTCTGCCAATAAAATCTCCACCGTCCAATAAACCCAGATCTATGGCACAGGTTCACTGCGGGGGCACTCGACCAAAGTGGCCCGTACTCCCCAGTGCCCCCATAGTTGACTCCTTTGACTGCGAAATATCTTCATCCAATGGTCCATATTCACTGCGGGGGCACCCGGCCCGCAAACCTGTCCGTACCCCCAAGTGTCCCCGTAGTTGATCCCTGCCATTGATGTCCATCATGATCCAACGGCTCACATCACTCCCACTTTTATAACCCCACAACTAATCATCCCGCTACACGACAGGATTTCTGACGTCATCGTCGGTCCCACCCGACCGTGCAAGTATGTCTGTCGCGTTCATCTGCAGCCGTTGATCTGGATTTCCCAGATTGGACGGCTCTCGTTCATTTTCGCATTCATTTCACAGTATCTCCCCAACGCGAAACTCCGATGTGAAATGGGCGGTTTTGTGAGGACACGCATCACCCACCTAACTGTATCACGTCCATTTCTCTCATTACCGCTTACCACTCAACCCCCACGCGAAAACCACTCGCGGTTTTCTGCGAAACCACCCATCATTTTTTTCGCGCCATATTTTGATTTAAACCCTGGTTTTCGCCTCCGCCATGGTTTTACCTTCCATCACTGCATTCACACTTCCTCCGCATCACTCCATAACCCCTCGCTGAGCCCTCTGAAGAAGTTTACCCCCCATCGCAGGATTTATTTAATGGGTTTGTTGACTGTGCAGGTTTTCATGGCATTTTAAGTATGCTAGCCATCTCATAGCCAATCACAGTGGCTTGAGGCCGAGGATGATGATCCTCCACTCCCAAGGAAGCATAGAAGAAAGATGAAGAGGTTCAATTCCACGTCTAGGTCAATGGATCATGACCATTGGCCATTCCAGAGGAACCTCCAGCATAGAAGGCCAACTCATCCACTACCAGCAGTGCCAGACCCTCCAGCGCAGAAGGCCAGTCCTTCCCACGACTAACGGTATCTCTTTCACCAGCAACAGCAGTGGTTCCGCCTCATTAAAAAATAATTATAATCCATGACGGGGGTTGTGTGGGCTTTTTACCTTATTTCCTTTTCACTTTGTCATTTCGAGTGAAATCCTTATTTCACTCCTGCAGTTTTCACTTTCAGTTTAGTAATTTTTTTTACATTTCAGTTAGAAATGGCTTTAGGCCTGCGTTGTAAGATGATGAGAGGAAATACTACCTCATCATGGTTTATGTTTTTGATTGAGACCCAAAACAGGATACAAGCACGTGGGGAAGATATTTTCCCAAAATATCTTCTCTCGCATAGGAATCAAAGGTTATAAAAATAGGAAGACAACACTAACAAAAGGTTCCAGATTTTCCAAAGGACTCACTAGCTCGAGTGTTCTGTATGTATTTTTGTATGAACTTTGATAGTTGATGTTTGAAGATCCCGTAGGGACTCAATAATAAGAAGCTTTGCTGGAATTGCGGATTCCGCTCTGGATGATTCATAGTTTGTAACTCTTCTACCTGTTTTTTAATACAAATTTTCATTTCGTATCTCTCCACATTTCCTGTATCTAATGCTCTGGAATGCGAGTGCTCCCATGTTTAAATGTGAATTTATCATAGCAGATACTCATATTTACTCATCTATAGCACTTTAAATATGGCTCGGGTAGGATACTTTGTTTCATTTTCTATCTCTTCCACCTTTCTTCCGATATTAACTACAATGGATTCTTATCTTTGAACGAGTCTAGATATATGGATTCTTATCTTTGCATGAGCCCAGTATATATGGATTCTTATCCTTGAATAAGCCCGGTTATAGTTAATATCTTACTCCATCTTCTACCATAGTCATCGCTCACATATAACTTGATATCTGTGTGTTCATTCTAGAAGTCGGCCCCCTTTACAGCATTATGTCTTAAAGTTGTCTGATGCATTTACTTATTGCAGTTTGTACTCAGTTTCTGTAGTTTTCCTAGTTTTTGTGTTTAACTTTGGGGTCTTGATTCCACCTCGATTAAAACCATTCATCTGAATGATACCAGCATGAGAGCCTAACATTTCCAACTGCAATCAGTTGAGTCATATCCTCCTTGCATTTAAGATGTCCTAGGCATTGGTCTTTATACAACTCAAGGCTGTCTCTAGGAGCTACAACACTATAAACAATTTTTAAGATTCCCTCTTTTGTTCCTTCAAATATTGACTCCCAACTCTATTTTTAAGAGGTTTTCGAAGTTAATTTGCTACAAAATTTTGAAAATGAACATTCTCCTAAACTGTGATGTGGGTATTTGAGATTTTTTGCCAGTGTTTATTATGATGTTCTTATGAATCTACCCCTAAAAACTCTTTAATATTACACATCTCATAGATATTAATTACAACCTTTAGAAAAATTGAGGTAAATTGATGGATTGTAGCAAATGTCATTTTATTATACAAATTTGGACAAGAAAGAATTGAAATGTTTAATAATGTTCCTTGAAGTTTTTTATTTTCCTTTGAGAAGTATCCTTAGCCTTCATTTTCTTCCTCCTTCATATGCACACTTTCATCTATGGATCTCCCTACCAATGGTTAGTGGATGGGGTGGTTCTTACTACACCACAAGTGGGAATGATTGAAACACTTTACCAACAAATTTATCAATGTAAGTATATTCATGCATGCCTAACTTATCATGATTTCTAGAGAAATAGAACCTCACAAATTCCTTCTAAATTACAAATTCTTGTAGCATTTCACGAGTTACGATGCTAAAAAGATGATGCAATTTATATGTCTAAATCTTATTACATATAATTATCAATATGGGAGTTCGTAAACATATGAAAGAAATGCACAATATGTGCATAAGTAAATTATTTATAGTATGATCTACCTTAAATTCTTATGGAAAATGAATGGAGATAAATGTATTTAACCATGGAAATGAAACACACTTGCATGCAATTAAAATCTAATTCAACCACTCTTGGTGATGACCATGTACTAGGGCACTGATATTACGACTATGATCTTGTTGTCACCAATTTATCTATTTGTTAATCTCATATTTTCCAACTTTCCAAAGAGATTTGTTCCAATGTTGATGAATTAGGAATCACACCACACTTGCATAAAAATAAATTATCCCTGTAAAATAAATAAATGGATTTAAAGGACATCATATATTAAACAACACTTTGTTCTCTTGTCGTAGGCCCTTGCTTTTGTAGAATAGAATGTTACTATTGATCTACAACATAAAAAAACTAATCTAATTTCAAACTACATGAATGATAAAACTACAACTTATAATCAAACAAGAATAATATAACTACAATCTATATTGGTACAATATCTAATGTAGTTTATTCCATCATAGTTTTGACATATGCTCCAAGAGTCCTATCCTTGGAATGGAGAGGCAACTCTTATTTATACATAAACTAAGATATTAATAATAAATTCAAATCCACACATATACCATGTGGTTACAACCATTTGTAATAAATTAACAAGAAATATCTTTAAAAATATTCCCACAAATCTCCCTAAAATATTTGATAACAATTCTTTGATAATTCTTCTCGATCTAAGATACTTGAGTGATCCTCCCAAATCCTCATTAAATCTTCAAGGGTTAAATATCAATTCAAGTTTGGACCTTAGTGGTCAAATATTACATTGTTGCAAGCTTTAAATATACTTGTAATCATCACCAAACTCACCCAACTTTCAAAAACAAGTGAAAGCATGTCACTTTTCTAACATTAATCATAAATTAGATTAAATACTAAATTAAATAATAGAAAAATATTGAGCCTAATCCCACATATAAATATTAAAATGAAGTAAAAGTATAGTTATGCAAAAGCACGAAAAAAATAAATTAAAAATTTAAAGAAAAGGTTGTGAAAATATGGTAGAAATATAACAATTCTAAGACTAGACAACATGCATGAATTTCATGATGCATGCATGAGTTTTCCACTTATGAATGTCTAGTTAATTGAGATTTGTCATGCATGCATGAGTTCTAAATCCACTTCACCATTGCATGGTTGATTCACTAATATTAAGGAGTAGTTAATCGAGACTAAAGGGTAGTTTACTAGAGTTTAGCCATGTGCATGCACTATAAGCCCAACCTAGTGTGCATTTCCTCTCCATGGGGAGTATTCTATATATGTAATTCATTCTTTCATTAACACAATTCGAATTTGCTTCATTCTGTTTGGTCGTAAGATTGATTCTCTCATTCTCCCTTCATTCTTTTTGTCTCCAGCTTGCAAATTGTTGTTTCTTATTTGCAACTAGATTCCAGTGTGTAGGTTTCCAACTATTTTACACAAAGGAGGTTTAAACACAGAGATAAGTAAACATATTTTAGGGGTGTATAAATTAAGAGGTAAAGGAGAATGGTGTTCGAACACTTTTGAGCGGCTACCATTTATTTTTTAAGGAATTAATGTCTATTAACATTGGGTGAAAAGGTTAATTCATTATCCTTTGAGTGCTTGTTATCCTTCGACTACTTGCAACATTTCCGAAACCAAATTATATATTTTACTAAGAAATTTATAAAATCTTATATTTTCTATCTTGATATATAAAGAGGCATTTTGACACATGTGAATAGTGAATGATGATTTTTTTTCCATCACATAGTGTTAAGTGTAGGAATGCATATAGTAAAGAGGGGTAGTGATTTGTTATTGATGAGTAAAACAAACTATTTCTATATATATCCATTATATCAATATGTAACAATTATATATGTTTCAGAATTATTATTATTATTATGACAAAGTGGTATGATTAATTTTTTTGCTAATACAAGATTTTGTCATTTGACACAATGACACCCCAAGGGGGCTTCTGATTTAATTTTCCCTTAATTAAATTGGAAGAGAAATTGTAATTTCATCTCATGACCACTTGTATTATTTAACTAAGTCATAATAAATGAGTTATCTTAGGAAATTCTAGTTGAGGGTTAGAGAGTAGGCATGTAGAGTTATCCCATGATTTAAGGGGGTCTAGTTACAATTATTTGTGAGTTGTAATTAGCTAACTCAAGAAATTGAATTAAAATCAGTTTAACAAGTTCTAATTGAGAGATGAGCTAGTGAGAGGTCAAGTGAATTAAATCTGATTTAATTCACAAGTAGTGATCAATTAGTTAACTGATAATTCACTATAAATAACTGTTGCATGTTAGTTCTAAGGAAGGCCCAATTGAGATTGAGGTTAAAGGGATGATAACTATTAGTTGCATAATTAGAAAATTGTACAGGTCAATTATAGAGTCATGTGGAGGTCAAGGAAACATTGCATAATTAATTCAAAGGTATTTCCTATTTAATAGGGCGAAAATTCCTCCAAGAATGTGTGATCAAGGAAGGTTGAGCAAAGGCTGAGAATTGGTTAAGTAATTGACTGATTTTGCATAGATCAGAGTGAAATAGTTGGAGAAGTGAGAGAAAGCATTGTATTGTTTCATGATCTTGAATTTATACAATATATAGATAGCAGGGTTTTAGGCAGTGGGTTTTCCCCATATACATCTTGTGTTGTGCGATTGATTGTGTCTTTCTCTTACATGTTATGTGATTGTGTGATTGTGTTTTGTTTTAAAATTTGTAAAAGGATTTAGTATCCTGTTATCTTGTTTTAGTACATTACAATATCAGTTTGAATCTCATTGTTAGATTTTCTACATGGTATCAGAGTGCCAGGAATCACTATAAGAAGAGAAGAACAAAGTTTTTTTGATCAGGTTCGAATTTGCAGATTTATTCTTCAGGACCCAGTAGAGGATCAAGATGTCTTTCAATGGCTTGAGACTCGAATATGAACTCGAGGGAAATTCAAATTATATTACATGGAAGGACAGGATGGAGGCAGTGCTCGAGGAAAACAGACTAAAGGCTTTCATGGAAGAAGAATGTAGCAAAGGCAAGAAGGATATTGTTAGAGAGAGTTCGAGATCATATTGTCTCGAGTCTCCATGGGAAGGAAAATACACATGCGATGTGGAAGGACTTGATAGATATGTATTAGAATAACAATGACCACAGGAGGTTGATGCTCGAAGACAAGCTCACGAAGATCAAAATGGAGAAGGGCGACACGATCCAAAAATACTTGACAAAGTGCACTCAGTGTCGAGATGAGCTTGGAAGCGTTGGGATCACTATTGCCTTGGATGATTTGGTGAGCTTAGCTCTTCTAGGCCTTCCTAAGAGCTGCCATAGCTACTAGGACTCTGATAATGGGAGGGATAAGCTATCATATTGGGAGCGAATATGGTATGATCTAGCATAAGAAGATATTCGACGGAGCATTAGAGATGGATCCTCACCAATGACTTATGATGATGAGAAGTGTGCCTTGGATGGAAAGGCAAAGAAAGGAAAAGGGAAGGCATGCCATTCCAAATCTGAGTCCGACAAGGTGGGAAAGAAGTGAGAATTATCAAAGATAAAATGTTTCAACTGTCATGCATGGACACTATGCCACAAACTGTACACAAAATAAGAACAACAAGAAGGCCTTGGGAGGAGCAGTAGGTGAAGCATTGGCTTCACAATTTGAGTTGTAATTCACCCTCATCACATGCTTGGTGTCATCGTTGATGGGATCTATGTGGTACTTGGACAGTGGAGTTTTATTTCATATGACTGAAAACAAAGAATTCTTCAGTAGCTTGGAGGAGAAGGATCTCCAGATGCACATCAAGATGGGTGACGACATGAGGTATAACACTATCGGTATAGGTACAGTTACCTTTTAGAGGGAGTCAGGTAATCCACTCACATTAAAATATGTCATGTATGTTCCTGGTTTAAATAATAATTTGGTTTCTGTTGCTATGTTGGAATATAGTGGCTATGATGTGATATTCAGTGAAAGAAAGGAATTCCTTTGTCACCAAGCCATGGGATAGGTGAAAAATATTGGGTTTTGAGTAAAGAATCTCTAATGTAGAGTACTGCGCAACACTGAGAATTAAAGAAGAGATGGTGGAAAGATGAGGCATCGATGAGTTATGGCACAAGAGGTTGGGCCATCTACACCATAACGCTTTGAGGATCATACAACATATTTCTACAGGACTTCCAAATGGTGCACTTTCATAGAGATACACATGCAAAGGGTGTACATTAGGGAAGTATACCAAAGCCACCTTTCACGATAAGGAAAGCTGAGCCAAGGTGATCCTTGAGAGATTTCACTCAAATGTGTGCGGACCCTTCTCAATAGATTCCACAAAAAAGCACATGTATTATGTGATTTTTGTTGATGAATTTTAAAGAAAGTGTTGGATTTTCTTCATGTAGAAGAAAGATAAGACATTCTCCAAGTTTTGTGAGGTCAAAAAAGAATAAAAAAAGATACATGGAAGAAGGTGAAGGCTTCGAGGAGCGAAAATGGTGGAAAATACATCTCTAACAAATTCATGAACTTCTGTGCCTTAGAAGGAATTCAAAGAGAATTGATTTCACCTCATAACCCACAACATAATGGGGTTGCAGAAAGAAAGAACATGACTATTGTGGGAGAAACATAGGTTATGTTGCATGATTAGGGCCTACCGTTGCATCTGTGGGCGGAAGCATGCAATACAATAGTATTTGTGAAGAACAAAAGTCTTCATCGGATACTTGGGATGAGTACACCAGATGAGGATTTTTCAGGTAAGAGACTGGATGTGTCATATTTTAAAATTTGGTTCATATGTTTATTTCCATGTGACCAAAGATGCTAGGAAGAACCTAGAGCCAACAAAAAATTTGGGGATATTTGTGGGGTACACTGATACACCTCACAACTATCGAGTGTACTTACCATCACACAAGATGAAAGTGGTCAAAATAGATGTGAAATTTTATGAAGACAAGTCATGTGATTGTCCCTTGAGAGGGAGATCGATTTGCATGCAGTTGAGGAGTTCTTGGCTCCAAAGGATGAACCTCGGGATGTGGAGCAGCCATAAGTAGAGGAACAAGGAGTGGTAGAAACCACTCATGCAGAGCCATCTAACAAAGATGGAAGAAAACCCCGGATGTGGCTATTTGTTAGAAGACATGTGGCGGCCATGTGGACGGACACACGGCGCACCCACGTGATCCTCCATTGGGATCCCCACAGCGTTAACTGCTGGCGTGAGATGACCATTAAAGCCTCCTCTGCCACCCTCGAGGCGACGTACCAGGGTGCCCTCACATTAATTCTTGCCATGACTATTGAGTTCACCACCCCAACTTCTTCCTCCGCATTGCGGCTCGACAGTTTTCTTGTTGAGTTCCTCATCATTCTTGCTGCCTTGTCTCAGGAGCTTCACCTCGACCCCTCCTATGTTCATGATAGCTGCAGCTTCTCCCCTGATTCTACCTTCTCCCCCCTCTTGTCCAGAGCTTTTCCCTTTTTCCGGGCCTTCCCTATCGCCTACCTCTGTCTCTCTCCCTCGACCAAGATTTGAACCCTTACTCCTTAGCCTGGAATGCGCTCGACAACCCCCCTCGTGCCGTCCTGAATGTGTAGCTCTCCCTACAACTTCTCGCCCCTGCCCTCATCCCTTCCACCACCCACAGAAGGAAACGAGCTCGCAAATAAACCATCTCCCAGGAGCTGGCTTTCATCCCGCGAAAGATTAAAGCACTTCCCGTGCTTCCCACTTCCAGCAACAGTGGCGACTCCAACGATGGCAGCTCGGACCCGGACGTTGAAGACATCCAGGAGCAGAAGAGTGATGGTAGTTTAGACCACCCCTAGGTGCGTGACGCCTCTCCACGGCATGACCTGCAGCTGAACATCCCGGTGGAGTGTCTTGGTCTCCCAGCCTCGCCACGCTCTTCTCCTACCGAAAACGTGTCCAGCTTAGACACTATGGATTTTGGCTATGTATGCAAAATCCTAGAAGAAGCTCCTTCCCCCAGCAACAAGCATGAAGGTCCTCCTTAGAATTTCCATTTCAACTCTTTTTATCATGTTCAAGTTTAGGAAAGCTATACTATGCTCTTTATGCTCATTTTTGAAAACTCTCTCTGCTGGTTTCCCGTTTCAGGCAGCATTAACTCTATGGTCTCTAAGGATTTGTTTCCCCTCTTGGGGCAGTCCAGCTCTTGGTAGCAAACTCTCGAATTATCCCTCTGGAATGGACTTGTCCATTACTCAGGACGAGCCTTGTAACTTTTTGTTAAATATGATATAATAGAGTTAGCTTTACTTAGAAAAAAAAAAAACAAAGATGGAAGAAATTGCACCAAAGAGGCTAAAATATTATTGCTAGATGCGAGAAATAATGTGGGAGAACCCACATCATAGCACAGGAAGATAAGGTGCCAAAAGTGGTACACTGGATACATGGTTCTTTTGAGCGAAGGTATTGAGATAGAAACATCCTCTTTCTAGGAATCAGTGGAACAACCAGTGTGGGTTGATTCCATGGTTGAGGAGTATGACTCCATCATTATAAACAGTGCATGGGAAGTTGTCCCAAGACTAGTGGGGAAGTCAGTTATAGGATCTAGGTGCGTCTGCAAGGTGAAGTAGGCAACATATGGGAGTGTGGAGAAGCACACGGCCATATTTGTGGCCAAAGGGTTCTCTCAGGTGGAGGGGATTGACTATGATGAGACTTTTGCACCAATCATAAGGTAATCATCCTTGCACTCTCAATGCAAATGGGATGGCAGATACATCAGATGGATGTAAAGAAAACCTTCCTCAATGGAGTTATTGAGGAATAAGAGTACATTGAGCAGTCAAAAGGTCTTGAGACGTTAGATAGGGAGTCACATGTGTGTAGACTCAAGAGAGCACTGTATGGGCTAAAGCAAGCACCTCGTGCTTGCTACGCCATGATTGACTATTATTTCACCAGGTTGGGCTTCACCAAGAGTGAAGTGGATGCGAACCTATATCATATTGTGGTTGATAGTAATATTTTGATTATTAACATTTTATCAACGTTGATAAATGTGTGGGTGATCTAAATCATAAAATGTTTACAAAAGAGTCTTTGAAAGTTTGAGATCAGAAGTAAGATATTGCAATGCTGCCAAGGTTTGATATTGAAAGAATGTGAGACATATTTGTATCTTGAAGATGTACAGGAGAGATTAGGAGGATTCCACGGAGAAATAAACAGAATATAAAGAAGCATGGAGAAGAGGATACTTTGGTAAAGTAATGGATCTCTTGTTTACATGACTTTCATGAGTTGACTCTTGATGACACGACCTTATCTGCATTCATGTGGGAGCAGCTATGGTTAAGTCGTGGGCACTCTTTGGAAGGATGGAAAATTTGTGATATCTGGGGGAACTTCAAGATGCATGGATTAGTGCAAATAGCATGGAGAGATGAAACTAAAACTGCAGTTCTATTCATGACAGTCTTGGTTCTAAGACATTATGGGGAAGCATCTTTCTTTGATCTTTTGGTTTCTTGGTGTTACTTTTGTAGAAGTAAAACTATTTACACCTGGAATAGCAGTGACAGTACATGGTAGCCGGTCATGAAACAATCAGGTCCCATTTGATTTGGGAGGAAATTTAGTTTTGGACTGTTTGGTCATGAGTGGATCAGCAGTGGTGATACATTGTGATAGCCATAGTTGCATCAAACTCTCGGTTAATCCAATATTCCATGATATTTCCAAGAATATTGATATCTGGTATCACCATCTCAGAGATTGTGGTCAGAGGAGAATTATGTCATTAGAGTAAATTCCCACAGAGGAGCAAGACGTAGACATCTTGACGAAGGAACTGGAAAGAAGAAAATTCAAATTCCATAGAGACATGATCGAGGTAGAAAATAATCCCTTTCTTGTTGAGAGGGAGTGTTGAAATGGCACCCCAAGGGGGCTTCTGATTTAATTTTCCCTCAATTAAATTGGAATATAAATTGTAATTTCATCTCATAATGACTGAGTCAGAATGACTGAGTTAGCTTAGGAAATTCGAGTTGAGGGTCAAAGAGTAGGCATGTAGAGTTATCCCATGATTTAAGGGGGTCCAGTTACAGTTATTTGTGAGTTTTAATAAGTTAACTCAAGAAATTGAGTTAAAATCAGTTTAACTAGTTCTAATTTAGAGATGAGCGAGTGAGAGGTCAAGTGAATTAAACCTGATTTAGTTCAAAAGTATTGATCAATTAGTTAACTGATAATTCTCTATAAATAGATGTTGCATGTCAGTTCTAAGGAAGGCCCAATTGAGACTGAGGTTAAAGGGATGATAACTATCAATTGTATAATTAGAAATTGTGCAGGTAAGGTGTAGAGTCATGTGGAGGCCAAGGATGCATTGCAAAATTAATTCAAGGGAATTTTCTTTTTAATAGGGTGACAATTCCTCCGAATGCGTGAGCAAGGCAGGCTGAGCAGAGGCTGAGAGTTAGTTAAATATTTGACTGATTTTGCCTAGATCAGAGTGAGACAATTCGCATAATGCAAGAATTTATCTAGTGTGAGAAAGCATTGTATTGTTTCATCTTATTGACTTTATACAATATACATATAACGAGGTTTTAGGCAGTGTGATTTCCCCAGATACATCTTGTGCTGTGTGATTGATTGTCTCTTTCTCTTACATGTTATGTGATTGTGCGATCGTGTTTTGTTTCTGCAAATTGTAGAAGGATTCAATATCTTGTTTTAGTACATTACAAGATCGGTTTGAATCTCGTTGTTAGATTTTCTACAACATTAACACCACATGCAATTTGGCTCATAGGTTTTGGATTCATTCCACATGAAATTTGGAGACTATATCTATGTTAACATGTGTTACAGATATTAAAGTCAATTCATATTTCAAGTTCAAGATGTGGTTCTTAATGTGGTCCAAAATATATTAATTAATATTGTAAAGGTTTGCAATCTCCTTGAACACTAACCCCTAGGATGAAATATTTATATTTTGTCAAACATCTTGGTAAGTTATCAAGCTTCATTCAACTTACCCTGAACTATTTTGAGTTTGAATCATGTTTCTATGCATATCCATAACAATGATTCTGAAATTCCATTACATTATATTTCATGATGGTTACCTTGGATACCATCAATTATGGATAATAGCTGGTGTTCAAATGTTGTGCATAATTTTTTTAAAATCACTATGTGAGTACTTGCTCACTAAGTTGCATTAGTATTCTAACAACATTTGACACTCATAGATCCTTGATTAATTCACCATATCCACATGTGAAAGTGCTCAATAAGTCACCACCCTGAGGCATTTTTACGCATGCTATTCCCTAAGTGATACAATATCATCATGTTATTTACTTTCCTAAAGCTGAACTGAAATTTGTTGAGGTGTTGATGATAATGCAAATGCATGGAGTGGTATGTTTGGTTAATTAAAATATTTTTCGAATGGCATCATGATCTACACTTCTTTGATATACCCAATTGTTGTTCCTAGATATGCTTCATTGTTCTGCAAGAAATATGTTTTAGATGTCTTATTTCCTCAAGCTAGATATACTTCCATGTCATTTTTCATCATTAGTTATCTATGTGGTATTCATTCCAAGTTGCTTGTTCAATCCTACCCTACAATGAGAAAATGTTAACTTGGAAAACATCTAAGATGTATGTTTTGCATTTTAATGGCAATTTACTATGAGACATGAGGAAAGGTCATAAAAGTGGGCCATAACTATGAAATTATTTTTACTTGGTCTTGTTAGCAAATATGGACAAATAAGAGTTGGTTGTTTCTATTTCATTGGTTCTATTCTATTCATTACATTCTTCCCCTCATATAATTCACAAGGAAAGATGGAGAGCTCATTTTAGTAGAGTAAAATTAACAAAGTTTTGTGGTATTTTCATTTTAATTTTATTTACAAAACTTTTATGGTGCCATATTCTTCTCCATATGGAAGAGGTCGTAATTTAGGTAATGCTAAGCATGTTCCCTCAATTTATCTTCACGTGAATGAGATACATGACTATGATACCCAAAGGCTTGTATAGTGTGGTAGCACGTTAAGATTCATTCCTTCTTAGTAGGGAAAAATATATTCCTTCTCTCTATTTATCCCAAAAATGTAGAGCATACCATTAAAGCCAAGTTTCCTAGCTTCCATAAGGAAGGTTATTTCAAATGGATTTTTTATGATCTTAGGGGTGGTAGATTCCTCAATATATAGATGGTGAATTATGGGCTTGCGAAAGGAAGATACTAAGTTTTTCCATGTACCAACCTAAAAAAATTCATACGATTTCCCAATTGAAAATATTTTTATTGTAAATTGTTAGTAGAGCTTGCAAATGCATGCAAGAATAGGTTCTTTTGGGGATCTTCAAGAGCTATTAATTCTGTTGAAAAATCTCTTTATTGTAAATTGTTTGTAGACATTGCAGATGCATGCAAGAATAGATTCTTTTGTGGATCTTCAAGAGCTACTAATTCACTTTCTAGGAGTGGATTCAAGCTCCCTTGGTTTGATTGGATGAGATGTTGAATCTATAGAAAATATTATTGATGACGTGACAAAGGCAACCATTTGGCATTTCACTATTCCTTGTAATATATAGAAAACAATGGGGATTTTTTGGAACAAATATTTTATCCTTGGGTGTATTTGTAGCCTCATATCCAAATCACATGAACGTGATGTAAATGTGAACACCCTTAATTTGGAAAGTAGGTTGGGAATAAGATGATAGTGGTGGTTAGTATTTGTAGCCTCATATCCAAATCACATGAACGTGATGTAAATGTGAACACCCTTAATTTGGAAAGTAGGTTGGGAATAAGATGATAGTGGTGGTTAATATTGTCCATTGAAATTGAGTAGTAAGATAATTTTACAATAATTTTTAATTAATTCTTAAAACTATTGCAAGTATTTTATATAGGCATGGTCTAACTTATAGACGAAATAACTTTTTTCGTCAAAATTCACCAAAATCTGGTAGTACAATTTCAAGATTTTTTGTTGTTTAAAATACAATTTTGAATGCATAAATGGATTCAACACCCTGAAAAACCACTGGGGCACTTGAATTATGAAGATTAAACAATTTAAACTCATTTTTTTTTAAATAATTGTCAGATTTTGATTAAAAATAACCAAAAAAAATGTCGTGAAAAAAGACCATTTCCTCTATAATTTAAACTACGCCTTTCATATATATATATATATATATGGCATGTGAAATATACATTTTTTATTATTTTTTAAATACATTAATGGATAAAAGAACTAAATATAATGATTCATTTAAAGAATATAATTATACTTTATATAAAATAACTTCATTAAAAAAACAATTTAAATATTATTGAAATATAATTATTTAAAATTATATAGTTCCTAGGGTTAGCTCAATTGGTCGAGTTTCTATTGTTAAATCACCTTTGCTATTGAGAGATCATGGGTTCAATTCTCTCGACACTCTTGGAGCCAGACTCTGTGGTTGATATGACAAGAAGTGATCCCTTCATATAGATTTGTCTGATACAAACATTTCGTGAGCATAGTGGTCATCGATCTCTAAAGCCTATAAACTACATAAAAAATATTTAAAATGATATAATCTCATTTTAAAAGAAAATTTGAAATTTATTTGAACCTTATCTTATAGAAGTGATATATGCAAATAAAAATATCAATAAATAAAACTTCTCTCAATCTTATACCATTAAAAATCTATCATCATTAATTAAGTTTCATGGTAAAAGACCAAATAAAAACAATAATACAAATGAGAATACAATTTTAAATTGTAAAAATTGTAGTTTCTGAAAACTGAAAATTATTTGAACCTTATTTTATATAGAAGCAATATATAGTCCCAAGGGTTAGTTCAATTGGTCAAGTTCCTGTTGCTAAGTATCTTTCCAATTAGAAAGTCACGGGGTCAATTCTCCTCGATGCCTTTAAGGTTAGGATCTACTAATTTGACTAACACAATTTGATCCTTTCGAATTGATGTGCCCAAATTTTCTCTTATCGAAAAAATATACAAATAAAAATATCATTAAAACTTCCTTCAATCTTATACCATTAAAACCTATCATCAACAATCAAACTTCATGATAGAAGGCTAATTAAAAACAACAACACAAATGAGAATCAAATTTTAAAGCGTCAAAATATTAGTTTTTCCTTACTTTATAGGGGTGAGCAAAACTTATCATTAACAATCAAGCTCCATGATAGAATACTAACTAGAAATAATAATACAAACGAGAATAAAATCTTAAATGGTCACAATCTTAATTTTTCCGTTTTTAGGAGTTGGATAACTTGGAAAAATGTGAATAATGAAAATTGGTTTCAATCCCAAAAAGGTTAAAATAAAATAATTTAAAACATGGAATAAACTATTCAATATTATTAGGGTACTAAAAAGATGGGTTGATTAAAAAAAAAACAAAAGTACTACATTTAAAAATTAAAATAATCTAAATATAAAATAAAAATTAATCTAAACTATAAATTATTTATTAATAGTACAATATTTTTCACTGATTTCAAGAAAAAACACACACAACAAAACATAACCCTTTATCTAAACCACATCTCGTTAATCTCTAGAAAGAGGATGAAAAGTCACACTAGGATAACAACACATAAAGAGCTATCTAATGCACCCGAATTTGATTTTGACTAGATAAAATAATATCTAGTGACATCTCAGAGTTTCGTAGTGTTACTTCCCATTGCATATCTTCTTTATCAGAAAATTGTTGCAGATTTGATGTTGTGTTTATCTAAAGGATCATCGCCATTCAAGTTCAAAGTATGCCAAAGGGAATGGAAAACAAGTTATGTATTGCCCCCATAGCTTTGATGAACTTTTACTTTAAATGCTAAAAACCAAAAACCAATTATTTTTACATTACACACATGAAAACTTATAAATAATGATTTAAACCTAATTTCATCATTATTAAAACTCCATGAAACATAGTGAAAAAAATTAATACATATTAAAGAATATATTAAAAAACTCTTTCATAAATGAGAATTTTTTTTATTAGAAAAAAAATCATAATTTTATTAAGTTAAAAGCATTCAAACATGTCATCTAATAATTAAGCTTAAATAAGAAAATCAAACAATATTTTGGGTCTCAGTGTAATAATGAATACTTAGCTACTTTTTTCTACTTTTCTTTTTCTCAACTTTTCGCCAAATTCTTTGGACAAGAGTGCCAGTTACAATTGTTAAATGTTTTTCATTTGCCATCAAAGAGACTTTTTTTTTTTTTTTTTGAGTCTGGACTCTTAGAGAGGTGGGATCTTTTTACACCTTCTGGGGTACTTCCTTCTTCGGTTGCATTATAATTTCTACTTTTTCAGGGTTCCCCCAACTTTGGACCATTATTTTCGCCTGCTCTTCCCCTCCATTCATTGGTGTTCCTTGTTGTTCCTGAATCTCCACATTTATATGATTCTCCATTATTTCATCATCTTCTTCTTCTGAGAGGCATGGGTCTGGAACTTGCCATCCCTTTGGCTTTCTAAGTTGTTTATTTTTCCTATTTCGATCTTTCTTTGCTTGAGGACATGTGTTTTGTAAATGTACCAATTGAAAACAAATGCGACACCTGAATGCCATGTTCTCAAAACCTAGTGGCAAGGTCCAATGGAAATTGTTATGAATCAAGTGAATGTGATTAGGTAAGTCTTTGCTAAGATTCACCTATATGCTTATACGCTTGCAAAGGTAAACATTCCTTTTTTCAGGTATTTCCAGATTCATCTTTGTGAAATTGCCCAGTGTATTTCCAATTCCCTCTAATACTTGGTGGTGTCAAAAAGGAAGAGGAAGGTTATGCAATCTTACCCAAGCCAACATTTTGGAAACCACCATTGTGTTGGCGTCGAAGCCTGGAAACCATGGAGTTATAAAAACTCCTATTCCCCCCCAAAACCATGACCCCTCGTTTAAAGCATGGGGGATTCGCTCAATAAACCTATGACATATCACGTGCGTTCGTGTCATACTAAAAAATACCCCTAATTTGACTACATATTGGAAAATACCTCTAAAAATCACATTATTTAACCCTATGCCAATATGAACCCAATACATCTTCCCAATTTAAAAACCCCTTCTTTCACTAGATATTATAAGTATCCATTTTTTATACATTTTTATATTTTTTCATTAACTTTGAGCTCCATTTTTTATACCTACCAATATACAAACCATTTACCCCCTAATATATGCTTAATATATTATGTCATTTTTTCCTCAATATATATCCCCCAATATAACCCACGTGGTATGGTAGTGCTCCCTCAAGTCCTTATGTGTGCCAAATTGTGCAATAAAAAATCCTTTTGATCACAAGTGAATGTCACAGTTAGAAGTCCAAGTTGAGACAACCCACTGATGAAGATCCTTTGATTTGGGCCAAAAAACATTGAATCTGAAAACAATAGCTTGAGATTAGAGGACATTAAAAGATTATTAACCTCTGGAAGGTTCACTACCATATCCAGAGCGTGTTCCATCTGTTTGAAAAAGTAAGGGCCCAAAATAAGTTGGCTTTGCACAACCATACTATGCATCTTCCCTTTTACCTGAGATGCACCATATTTTTTAGCCTGATTAATTGGAGCTTGTGTCTCACCCTTGCTTTTCACAACATCCTTATATGAAATAGTGCCCTTGGGATTGTTGTTTCCTAGAGAGCCTACGCACAACCTTAAATTTATGATAATGGAAGAATTGTGATTGATGCAATAATCTTTCAGTCGCTTAACATCTTGTAGTGATTTACCTTCGTAGATCAAGTTTTTTAAATTCATCGATATTCCAAGAATATATAGAATATTCTACTTCAAATATTTTACAAAATCCATGGTCTGAACCTTATAAAGAGAAAATTTCCCATTTAGAGTTTTCACGAAGATTTAGAAAAACTCCTCTGTATCCAAATTTGTTTTGGAAGCATCCAAATCTAAGAGAAAATGGCATAGAGGATAGAACCCTATTGAGACTTAGATATACTGAGTACTCCTTAAAAAAAATCCAATTGCAGAGATCCAATAATATGATAGTGGTAAAAAATAAATCGTATAGCCTCATAGAAGGCAACTGTGACCTTCATCAACCACAAGTCCACTATGTCCACAGTTGCCTCTAAAGTGTCGTTGGCTGTGATAGGCAAGATCTAGTGGAGATTAGCATATCCAATAACCCTTATTGTCGTATGACTTAGAAAAAACATTGATCCATAACATTTTTTACCCTCTGAAACTCGAATAAATTTCTGAAAGGGAACGACTATTTCTCCATCAGTGAAATCAGAAACTAGGCCCCAAATTTATCAATACCAGTAGAGAAACCCTCAGCTTTGTAGCACAAATTCCCTCCACCTGCTAAAGTGGAACCATGGATGATGATGGTGGAAGTGAGGAGTTGCACAACGGCTAGTTAGACTACGAGTTTTCTAAATTTAATTATTTCTTCCAAAAGATTTTATCTATTTATTTTAATATTCAATAAATCATATTTAATTTTAGTAGATATTAATCATCATCGTCATTATCCATTTATAAACTTTGTGTATAATATAATGCATTTCTCAATATAAAATCATATTATAATGTAATGACTTTTATGTATAGTAAAAACAATACAAATAATTGGTGAATAAAATCACAAAAACTTCACAAAATAAAAATAGTCAAATTATTGAGTTTCTTTATTATTATTATAATATTTAAAATAATGAAATTTCTTAATTTTAAAGATAAATCACTTATTTTTAATTTGGTCCAAAAAGATCCTACAACCCACCATGCTTCACAATTCTAACATCTTAATTTAAATAATAATAAAAAATTAAAATTACTTAAAAAAACAAATCCAATGACTTAATAGAAACCAAACTCTACACAAATCCAATAAACAATGGTCATAATTCTTGCCCATAACAATGTTTCCCTAAATTACTAACTATTTCAAATTATATTGCTTTACACGGTAATCAACACCAAATAAAGTTTCACATCACTTTCTGATAATTACCCTTTGAGTTAATAAGAGTAGTTGAATGATGCTAATTTTAATTTTTAGAAAATATAAACAAGATGAAATCTACCATGACCAATGGGTTCCTAATGGTAAAAATTTGTCTTTCTCCATTACTAATTATCAGAAATTCTTTTGAATAAATATCCTGCTATTAAAATTTGAAGTGTTTTAAATTTGCAAGGGTGATGAAATCTTATCCAACCCATCCAACGATTATTCATGTATATATTGATGGAACGTGAAATGTTCCATGCATATATTGATTGAAAAACAAATTTGGTCACTTTTGGGAGCAATCACCATAGGTCGAAACATGATTGGTGTTACTATACTTAAAAAAGAAATGTGTAGTGTGTTTATTGATGATTCACTAACATGACGAATTGACGATGTTATTGGGAATGAAATGTTCATTAGGTTTATTAATGATTTACTTGTATTTAGGGTTTATATTATGATCTTGGGGGCTTATATTGGTATACATGTATATGGTATGATGCCAAGGGGGACACTAGTGGGGATAAATATACCTGTATTATATAAATTTATATGTAATATAGATATACTATTGATGAAGAGGTTATATAGGCAATATGTGAATATCTATATATACAAAGATCATATAGTCATTATTGAGGATATGTAATTTGGATGTATGATTGTAATTGTTATTTGGAAACGTTTCTTCTATTTTTTGATGATTTATTGTGTAAATTATCAATTTATGAATGTTTGCTTATGTTTAAGCTTTATCCATGACTTATATGGGTGTAGGCTTTACATCCTATGTTTGTTTGGTTATGTAGCAAGAGATTTGAAACATTGATTTTTGTAACCATGAGTGACATTTTGTAACATATAGTGGTGCATGTAGGCATTATGCAAGATTTTTGGTTGTCTATAATGATAGATGTTATTATTGTTTACGGATTATTTGTCTATTTATTGATTATCGCTATCCATTACTTATAAGTATCACCCTCCATGGACAATGGTTAAGTTTTTTTATCAATAATTAGTTTTTAACGAATCTTACCTTTGTAACAAATGATATATTCTCTTTTAATATTTAGCATTAAACTTTGTATTACATATTGATTACCCTCTAACTAAATTTTGAGCATTTGGACTCATCTTTTGAGATATTTATTTTAGTTGAATATATCCTTGCCAATATATATATATATATATATATATATATATATATATATATATATATAATTGATGGCTTATTATTTAATATGATGCTTATATAATATGGGTGATTTTGTGTATTGATTATTTAGTTTTGATTAATAGAAAATGGTACTCCAAGCTCAACATTGCCTTATACTTGCTTTTTTTCACAATTGAATATAATGAACCTTGATATCTATGTAATTGTATGATGAATATTGATATTTCTTAATAATAACATTAATATTCTTCATAATAATATTGAAAATAAATTACAATTAACATTATTAATTTTTAATAATATAATTAATAATACATACATTTATAAAAACATATTTAATTCTAAAAACATACATAATTATGATAATATGATTCATATAAAATATGATAATTTTTATTTCTCATAAAAATTATATTTATTTTATTTTTTTAATTAAACATTAAGAAAGAAAAAACTCAATTATAACATAAATTTATGGAAATAAAGCGTAAAAGATTCTGAAATTTGAGTTTGGTAATTTATTGCTTACACGCATGGACAAAAGACATAACACACCCATTCAAGTAACAAATAGGATATATGATTGGCTAAAAGAATCACGATCCTATTGCATCTACAGAAATGGGAAGGAAACATAATACATATGCTATGAAGATAAGTTAAGTTTGACAAGAAAAGCGTTATAAGTCAATCATTTCAACATTTAATTCATCAAGCTTGTAGATATAGTTGGTGCCACCCTAATGAACTCAAAAGATTACGTTTCATTCATCAAACTCATAAATATAGTTATTGCCACATTAAAGCACTCAAAAGGTTTTATAAGGGACTCATAGTGTTTGTGTTTAATTTGCATTTGAATTGATTGTGGTTTTTAGGGTAATTTTTTTTTAAGTGGTGTTAATTTTATTTATTTATTTAAATGATCTTCTAGTTTATCTGTTTAAAGAGGTTGTTCATATTAGATTTTAGGTAAGAGATATTGATTAGATAATTTGATCATTGATTTAAAAGAAGTAGTAGTAAGTTTTCTAGTTTGAATGGATACTTTCATAAATCTTACAATGTTACATTTCATTTATGCGAGTAAGTTTGTTTCTTTTTATATAAAAGGTTTATTCAATCTTAGATATTAGGTGGGAAATTTAATCAAATTCATTCCAAAGCTTAGTATTCCTAAGCTTATGATTAAATGGAATACAATAACTCTTTTGAATGTCTTCCTAACTTTAAGATTGAAGCACATCTTATTAAATATCATCACATTGAAGTAAACTACCTTTATTAGAGGAATATTCATTCTAGACAATGTGATTGCAGTCTGCAGAGGAATGGAGTGAGCTAGATGCGAAGGTTTAGAGGACCTTTTCATTAATATTCACTTTTAAAAAGAGTATGACATGGCTGAGTGACCTTTCATCACCATTCTCAAAGCCTCGTGATCCAACCTTTTTTTTTTCAAATCAGTGGGAGCCTTCTTTGTAATATCCACTACATATCTTTCCATTCACTAAGCTAGGTATGAAGAAATAGGCCTTTATATGTCCATCAATCAATATTTCCTCTTGGTTCCTATCCTTTTATGTACTAACAATAGAAGCGCTTGGATAGACAACTAGTGAATGGGAATTTTGTGAATGAATCCTTCTAAAAGAAAAAGAAACATTTGATAGCACTATGGATTTCTTATAGATATTTTCTGAGGCCTCAACCTCTAAGCTACAAATGGCTAATATTTAATTATTATGCCTAATAATAGGAGAGACACCATCCCATGTTGTTATGTCAAGGGTGGGCTTGAATTCAACCCAGTCATGCATTGAAGTTTCTTGGCATCACATTTTCCTTTCATGCCTCCCTTGAGGAGCTACGAGGAGATAGTTTTTATCAGAGTGGAAAAGAAGAATGAAAAATAGAACATGAAACATATGTCCCTTGTAGCCAAATTCTAACTGTGCTTGAAACTCCTTCTTGCCACCCATATTTAATAATCCTCATGTTGGGTTATTTCAACACAAGCTTATTACATACTATAAAAGCTTCTTAGTAACATTTTGGGGCTAAGGACTAACTCTAGTGGAGATAATGGCTTGCATATAATTTCTTGGAACCCATGTTGTATGCCTAGAGATAAAGGAGGAATGAGAATTCTTGCCATTAGAAATCATGCTCATGCGTTATGCAAAAAATGGATCACTAGAGCCATCAAGGGCCATAAATCTTGGAAAAGCCAATTGAGAAATTTTATCGACATAGGAGTGGCCCCATATGGTATCAGTGATGGTAAATCATGAATCTATAGATACTCCTAAATACTCCATCCCTTGTCAAGGTGAAGGGAAATTTTGTAGCTAAGACCATTTGATGAATTTGAGAGGGCACCAAACACAATTTAATTTCGATCAAAGACTCTCTCAAGGAAGGTATATCCTTCAATGGCCATTGTATATGGTGGTTTCTAATGGTGTTCTAGGATGACATGCCCCTAGTTGAGATTACCTAGTTTTGGGCCAAGAGAATGTTTCAAGGAGGCATCCATACCCCTAGGGATATTTATGATTGGAAATCCTTAGAGACTTTAAAAGGGTGTTAAAAATTACTCACGAGTGACAAAGTTATCTTAAAAAAAGTGCACAATCTAATTCTAGATAATTCCCTTTTGAAACTTAGATTACTAGGGTTGCTAGCTTGGTAAAAGAGTTGGAGATGGAATTAAAGGAAATGTTGCAAGAAATATAATTCTATTGATGGATATCAATCTCTATTATCTAGGTTGAGATTGAATGTTAACTTAGCAAAGTTTGGAAGATTAAGTTGAAAGAGAAGACGTGGATTTTTTAATTAAAATCCATTTGGAAGATGTATCTTGAATCCAAAAGGGGTATCTTTATCAGTCTTTAGTTCATGGAGGTCTCCTCATTAAACAATGTTTAGTGCTTTGAGGTCCACTACAATAGATGTCCTCTTTGTAGAAAAAAGTGAAACCTCAAATCATATTTGTTGGTATTATAAATATGCATAGTCTGCCTAGGATTACACTTATAAATATATCACCAATTAATCCCATCAAGTATATGTTCAATGTTTTCCCTTTTATGAGACTCTATCATATGGGTAGTGGATTTTCACACAATATGAAAATGAAAATTAGCATTGATATTTGATGTCTCCTTTGAAAAATAAGGCATGATTACATTTTCACAAATGCATAACATAAATTTACACAACAAGATGAGTCCCTAATAAGTGCCCATATGTATATAAGGTGTTATATAATTATATATTACAGAGTAATGGAACACATACAAATATGCGGAAATACAAACATAGAAAACATATAAAACAAGAGAGACACAGATATATGGTGGTTCACCCAACTTGGGCTACGTCCATGGAGAAACAACTAGTCCTTCATTTATATTATCCAACAAAATGAAGAGACACAACCTACAACAGATCTGATGTCATATCCTCTACTCTCTCGCACAATCCCCCTTTCCTCTTTCTCTCTAATAATACACTCTCAACGCACATCTATAATACAATTCCCTCATACAATAGAGGGGTTGCCTTCTAGGGAAAATAAACCCTAAATTAGACAACTTCTACCGTCAGATCATCCACCTAATGAACGACCCATATTGACTATGAAATTACAATATTTTACAAGGAAATTTTACATCTATTTTTAGCTTCGAGGGCGCTTCTCCCAAACCCCTGTGGGGTGGAAAAGTCCCCTCCCTGCGTGGAGGGGTGTACAATCTTCATGGGGTATACATTTAGCTGAAACAAAGACCTCTCAATCAGGATGATAATCAGGATCCACACCCAACATAAGGTTCAAGTGAAAAGGTAGAAGGTGAAAATGGAGATGATGCATCATGAGAAATTTGGATTATTGGATCATCACATTGGGTACCAAGAATAGAATGCTCTATAACAATAAATCAAAATATTATTGTACACATTTTAGAGTTAAATTCAATCATCTACTTCAACATATGGAAAGCTGAGCAATTAGATAATGTCAAGGTAGGTGAAGGAGATACCCCCTTACAAGGGCCCCAAAGTTCCCTTAGTTCAACATGTTTCTTACTATTCCTTTGGAAAACTCTAAACTAGAGTCTCTTAATGAGGCCATGTGTTGAAAAGGGCACATAGGAGCCCATTGTGGTCATCATGAGCCCATAACTAATGAACGAAGATCTACACCTAAAAACAAAGACTTCCCTTTCATAGTGAGCTTAGTTCTAACATCTTTTTAGTCTACCCATTATGCTTTGCATTATTCTTTCTACATCAAGGAGTGTGTCAGTGTCAATATTGTTTATTTTAACGTTCTCTATTATGGTTTTTGATATGTTGGGAGATTTTTCCTTATATTCTTAGCTCATAGTGATTATTTTATTAACCTTTTTTAATCAAATCTAGGTAATTTCATTTTTTTCTACTAATATAATTAAAAAAATAAAAAATTATTCAATATTCGAGGTGATAATGTGAAATTTTAAAGTAGAGTTTCAAGGAGACAAATGTCTAATAGAAAAAAGGACGATGAGTACAACATATTAATATCAATATATGAGGAAGGTGGATTGTATAAACACACATTGAAGTCTCTTAAAGCAAAAACTATGGTGACATCAAAGAATGCATAAAGCAAGTTGTGGCAGTGAAGGTATGGTAGGAGTGTTAAGGCTCAAATCCAATTGAGATGACAATTATATTTTTGGAAAGCAAACTAGAGAGGAGTATTTAGAAGTGAGGTTGTGTTGTGCTATTAATATGTTGGAACTTATGCATATTGATTAGTATTGTCCCATGAAGAGACATTCTCGTGCACATTTAAGTCATGTATATTTATCAATATCATTATGTGAGCATTGATCATTGTGGTCCCATGAAGACACATTGTTATGTACACTTAACAAACCAAGTATTAAGTCATGTATATGTCTAATCTCATTACACGATATCACAATTAACAAACTAAGTATTGAGTCATGGATATCTCTAATCTCATTATTGAGTCATGTATATCTCTAATATCATTATTTGATACCAATGATAACATGCATAATCATCTTATGTACTTTAACACTTATAATATACTTCTAAACTAATTTTAACTCTTCAACAATATCAATGGAAATTATTTTATCTCATTTCCAACATATTTTTGTGGAAGCATGAGCTTGCTCTTTCACAATATTGCTCACTTCATGGTTATACTCTAAGATATGGAACAAAGACAATTGTTAACATCGAAGATTGATCCCAAGACCTTATAAATTAAGTCACAACATTCACTAATTAAAATTAATATAGTAAATTATTACACTTTATTTCCATAAATAACCATTCCATTATCATGTAATTTAGTATAAATATTTAACTTGCTATCAAATAATTCAAATATAAATTTTAGTGACAAGAATATGAAAAATATAAATGAAAAAAATATAACTTCTATCTTTATTATTTATTATTGATCTACTATTATCTTCACTATTATTTTCAAATCATTATCTCTTCTTATTACATTATGAAAATCATTAAATATAAATAAATTTCATAATAAATTATTTTATATACCTTATTAATGTATACACAACAACAACAACAACAACAACAACAACAACAAAACTTTCATAGTACTTTAAGCTTATTGTGTTATTAATGTATACATAAAGAAACTTTCACAATACTTTAATCTTATTGTGTAGAGAGACACTCCACAATTCACTACATGAGGGAGATGTTGTTAGGTAGAGTTACACTAATTATGTGAGAAGCTTTACAACCTAGTACACACGAGAGAGATGTTGTCACCTAACTTTACATTAATTGAGCTGAGAAGCTCTCTACAACCCAGTACATGAGAGATGTTGTCATATAATGTTACATTTAAAAAAATTAATAAATATATATCAACAAATTAATAAAAAATAAATAATATGAGGGAGATGTTGTTAGTAACCTCATGTTAAAAAAATAAAAATATATGTAGGGTAATTAATCAAAAATAAAGAATATGAGGGCAATGTTGTCATCAATGTTATGTTTACAAAAATTTAAAAATATATGTTTACTAATAAATGAAAAATATAGAATATAAAAGAGATGTTGTCATGTAAAGTTATGTTAAAAAAAATTAAAAATATATGTGAGCTAATTGATGAAAAATAAAAAATATGAGGAAGATATTGTCATTACCACATACATACATACATACATACATACATATATATCAACTCATTAATGAAAAAATGCTAAAGATAGTGTAAGCATCAGGCTTTATTACAAAATGCAGTGCTTAGCTAAATTGCATTTGTGAAATATGATTGCATGCAGTGTACTTATACAGTGCATAGTTAGGGATGTGTAGATGTAAGCTGCTAAATGTAATATTATAAACATAACTGCCTTCAAAATTAAATCATTTGTTTGTAATGTAAAAAACCATATAAGTTCAAAACTAATAAATCACAAGTCAACTCTTATTACATGTAAAATTTTAGGTGAAATTGGAATACTTACAAAATACAAAAATAAAATGTTATGTACGATAGTGTGAGGTAATTTTATCAAAGTAAAAAATACTTAGTATATCATAGTTGAAAACGCTTTTGGGTGAGTTGGATTTTCTCAAAGTAAGAAACAATAAATATTTATGATATATAAACCACCATAGATCCATGTTAGTTGTAGATTTATCAAACCCTGAGAAAAATCAAATTTCTAGAAGTAAAAATATTTCCTGAAATTTAATCCCTCTAAACACTTAATAAATAAAAATAAGATAAATCTATTAATTATTCTCCAATTAACACCTATCATATCTCACTTAAATTAAAAATCAAATATACAACCAAACTTATCTCATCAAATAATTCTACAAACTCATAAGACATACCAATATATTAGCTACCACGCACATGAAGAATCCCCATCCCAATCGATTTACTTGGAATAATATTCTTGGTCGAAATATCTAAGACCGTCGCCGGAATAGCTCAGTAAATTTACTTGCAATAATGGTTTTATTAGAAAAAATTAGAACCGTCGCTGGAATAGCTCAGTTGGTTAGAGCGTGTGGCTGTTAACCACAAGGTCGGAGGTTCAAGCCCTCCTTCTAGCGCTTTTGTTTTAACGATAATTCTGTGAACATAAATAAATTCACAAGGGCCCAACTATTTTTCTTTAAGAGATTTATCAAAAGAATTCATTTCAGTTTTTAATTCTGTCAACATGGATAAATTCTCATCACAAACGCACAATTATTTTTCTTAAAAAAATTATCAAAAGAATTCATTTCAGTTTTTTTTCTTCATAATAAATAATTCCGTTCAATATTTATAAATTCTTATCACACTAATTCATTTCGATTATTTCCTTAACAGAATACCAATTCCTATTCGTAAATACTTATCGCACTTTTGCAAACTAATTCACTTCAATTATTTTAAATCCTGTCAATATTTATAAATGCATATCACACTTGCCATAAATTATTTCATTCAGTTACTTTTCTTCGTTCAATATTTATAAATTCTTATCGCACTTTTAAGAAACTAATTCATTTCCATTATTTCCTTAAAAGAATACCAATTCCTATTGGTAAATACTTATCGCACTTTTTCGAGGAAAAACTGCAACTGGCAAGTAAGGTAGAACTGGAAAAGAATAATGGATATGGCTCGAGCATTACCATGAGGAAGACTGCAGTTAGGTCCATACTGAAATGTTCGGGAGGGTATGCTGGTCTGGTTTGTTGGTGAATTTGGAAGGTGTATAGAGATGTCTATCTTGTCCCGTGTTTTCTTTCTTTTGGTTTTACCTTGTATGGATCATTATAGGCGCGTTTTTTATTAGCTGGATTGTTTATAGAGAAGGGGGACCTCGTCGGGAAGTATGTTGAGGTTGTGGAGCATTTGTGACTGTTTTTCTCCTCGATCTTTTAAGAGGACTGTGCTGTTGTTTTGGTATATTTTTCTCCCCCTGGAAAGGATGGCTCTGGAAGGGACCTAGATTTGAACACTCTAGTTTTTTCCGTTGATTTTGATCGACTGGAACACATCGGATTTTTTCGAATTTTATCCAGCGGTGATTGATTCTGACATAGTCGGCGATTGTGGGTGCTCCTCCTACTTTCTGTGCTTTGGGACAGTTAATCCTTTATGGAGATAGCTCTCTGACGGGATTGTATAAAGTCTTCGTACTTTGGAGGATCCTCTTCCCTGGCCCAGGTGTCGGAGGGAAGGTACATATCTTCTCTATTGACATAAGACTGATTTATGGTATTTGTGGGGGAGTTATTTCTGAGCCGAGGTGGAGGTAGCTGTCAGCTCCTAGGTGGCGTTAGCTGAGCCGTGTTTTTTCAATTGGGGACTTATTAAGGTTGACAGTTGGTACTTTCTCTAGTCGATTACGTATCATTTGGTTTGTTTGACAAGGCGACGACATAAGGATGATAGTAATGAGTCATAAATGATTGAAGGTTTCGAGATGATGGAGCTGGCGACATTCATTGCGAAGAAGATTTTTTTGACGAGTCCTTTTTGTATGCAATCAAGGTGGCGGAGGGTGATGAACCTTTGCGGGCACGTGGGATCATTGATATTCCCCTTGAGGGACAGTCTAGTGAGGTTCGTCGGGCTGCTGTTACACACCGCTCTGAAAAACAACGATCGTCTCCTTCCTTTCCACAGTCGCGTGCAACCACTAAGCTATTCCACAGTAGGGTGCCGATACCTTTCAAACCGGTGGAAGGTTGCAAACCGCTGAGTTTCGGAAGCGATATCATGTGGGAGCGAGTTGAAAGCCTTTCCACTTGGGGTCTGGTGGGCAGGTGGAAATTTGAGAACCACAAGAAGGTTAATATGTTGGATTGGTTGTTAAAGGCCTGGGAAAAGCTTCTGGGATACATCCCAAGAGTCAACAAACTGGAAAACGGGTGGTTCTTCTTTCATTTTATCAAAGAGGGTGATGTTGGGGAGGTGATGAGCAGAACATGGGTAAATGGTAAGTGTTTCCTGGCCCTCCATTGATGGGATGTGAGTTTCCACCCGAGGTTGAATGCACCAACTAGCCATCTCATGTGGGTTAAATTATATGGACTTCCCCTCCAGTTCTGGAGTATCAGGGTTCTGTCTGATATTGGCGATAGCATTAGGAAATGTCGATTCATGGACACTAAGTGCAGTGGAGTTTTCGATAAATGGGTGGCGTGGGTTTTAGTTGTGACTCCTTTCGCTGGTGGGCTACCAGCTCAGATTGATCTCCTTTGGGATGGTGTGACATATCAACAGTCTCTCGATTACTGGCAGATATCATTCCGATGCCATCTCTGCCACGAGACTGGACACCTGATGCGGAAATGCTTCTGATGGCGTGATAAAGTGAAGGAGTCTCGTCGAAAGTCGGGAGGGGAACAGGGGAAGTCTAAATTCGGTGAAGCACTGGAACAACGGCAGCTGGAGTCAACTGCTAGTTCGCCGACACATCCAGGTAAGCCTCCTTCTTACAATATTTCTCTTTCTGTCGACTGCGCGAGTGGTAACTCTATGGATAAGTTGTCTTATATGTTGGGGAGGTTACTGTCTAGCTCACCACTCCATATCCCCGAGAGGGGGAAACCTCGGGATTGTTTTCTCCTTTTATTACCGTTGGGGAAGAGCTCATCTGTTGAAACAGTGGCAGACCGCCCTCTAATACCTCTTCCTGTCATTAATACGGATGGATTTAATGTGCCTATTTCTCCTGCGTCACCTGCCTGGGATGTCGTTGGTGCGGCACTCCCCTCGGCTATTTTGACTGCTTCTCCCTCTTCCCCGATAGTGACCTCTGAAGATTTCCCCTTCCCAAAAAACTCCCATGGGAGTGACATAGAGTTGTTGCTGCTTGATCCAAAAGCAAATATGGAACCTCTTAGAGTGGATACCGGCCGGCCATTGTCTCCTCCTATCAACATTAGCCCTTCCTCCAGGTCTAATGTTACAATTCGAAGAGGGAAGGACAGACCTAAGAGGAAGAAAAATACGTTTCCCATATCAGCCTTGCATGATGATCTCTCTGATGGAAATTTCCATGATGTCCCGATGTCTCTAGCCATCAGATGGGTCCTTAAAGCTCTGACCCCTTCGTATGAGTTACCATCATGATGATTGTGTCCTTAAATTTGAGGGGTCTCGGGGGTCATGATAAGTATGTGTCCATTAAGAATTTCTTTTATATTTCAAAGGCTACTGTTATTTTTATTCAAGAGACAATGCAACCATCTGACAACACCATCGCTTTCTTCCGTGCTATGCTACCATAGTCCCATATGGCTGCGAAACATGTCGTTGGTCGCTCTGGAGGGTTAGCAGCGTTATGGGAACCCAGATGGGTATCTATGAAGGCTTTCAATTTTTTTGGAGGAATCCTCACGGGTTTCTTTCGTGGTTTTAGTCATAGATCCATCTTGTAAATATTTATGCGCCATATCTAGATAGATTAACTTTTTGGAAGATGATGGAGGGTTGTGGAATCCTTCTCTTACAGAATTCAATTTTTGCAGGTGATTTTAACTACACTTTATATGCTGATGAAATTTTGGGAGATAAGGCCAGGGTTGATCCCCTCTCTGATGCTATCAGGGGAATTTTAATGGATGTCGGTCTCAGTGACATTCCTTTATCCAAAAATTGCCCGACCTGGTTCAATGGAAGGAAAGGGAAAGAATTTATTGGAAAAAGAATTGACAGATTTGTCATTAATAATTGCCTAAGATCTAAGATGGAGGGCATTAATGCAAAGGCGGAGGATATAATTGTATCAGATCATAGGCCGGTTTCCATGTATTGGGACTTTGAAAGAAGGCAAGGGGGATATCCTTTTAAATTTAATAGAGTATGGCTAGAAAACAAGAACTTCAACGTCTTAATCAAGGAATATATGAAAAGCCATAAAAGGGAAGAAGGGACTTATGCCATGGTTTATCTATTCAATACTCTAAGGGGATTGAAGAAAGTGGTGTGGAATTGGGAAAAAAAGAAGAAAGTACAAATGAAGGACATGATTAAAGTTATCAGAGCGGAAAGGACTAAGATCTTGAAGGAGGTGGAGGAAGGTATACAGAACCCTAATTTTTGGGAAAGACTCAAGTTTTTAGAAGCTGAATATAGATCACATTTATTAAATGAAGAGCAGTCATGGCGATTGAAAAGTAGAGCTACCTGGCTTAAGATTGGTGACAAAAACATAATTTTTTTTCATAATTTTGCATCGGGCAGAAGATGTGCCAATGCCATTTGGAAAATTGAGGAAAACGGGACCTTTGTATGCACTATGAAAAACATCAAAAGGGCAACAATGAACTACTTTGGGGAGTTATATAAGAAGAAGGAGGCACCGGGGATTGAAGCTCAACTTGACTTTATTGAGGGCTATCCTAATATGTTTGAGGAGGAAGATTTGGCAAGAATGAAAGAGAAGGTATGTCCAGATGAGATTAAGAGGGTGCTAAAATCCTTTGCAGCAGACAAGAGTCCGGGCCTGGATAGTTGGACCCCGGATTTCTTCCTGCATTTTTACGAGGAATTTATTACGGAGATAACGGACATGGTGGAAGAAGCAAGGCAATCAGGAAGGATCCATGGTGCTATAAACTCAACTTTTATGACTTTAATTCCAAAGAAGAAGGGGAAGCTTTCATTTAATGACTATAGACCAATATCCTTATTAATACTCTTTACAAGATAATCTCTAAAGTAATCACTGAGAGGTTGAAGGAGGTTTTGTCTAAACACATCACGCCTGAACAGTTCAGTTTAAAAAAAAAACAGAAGTATACATGACACAGTGGCAACAATTTTGCATACCATTTAGTCGAAGAAAATGGAACCTACTGTCATGAAGATTGATTTAATTAAAGCTTATGATAGGCTTGAATGGGGATTCCTGTGACTTGTTATGTTCAGAATTGGCCTGGACAAAGATGTTGTGGCATGGATTATGGGTTGTATTACCAATACCTCAATGGATATTATTATAAATGGATCAGCAATGAAGTTTTTCCATCTGAGCAGAGGGCTTCAACAGGGATGCGTCCTCTCTCCCCTCCTTTTCATATTGATCATGGATGCCTTAAACATCAAGATTAAAAAGGAAACATTATTGGGTAGGTTCAGTGGCATAAAAATAATCTCACAGAGGGAAGTCTCCCACAACCTATTTGTTGACGATGTTCTCATCTTTGGTATGATGCTAAGGAGAAGCTGGGAGGAACTCCAAAGCATTCTAAATTGTTTCTGCTATTCCACTGGGATGATGGTTAGTGAGGGGATGTCTTGTATCTATTATGCAGAGGGGGATGGTGAGGCTTTCAAAGATTTGAGAGTCATTTTTAATTTCAACATTGCTCCATTAAAGGATGGAATGATTTATTTGGGCTTCTGGATGAAGCCCATGAACTACATAGCGGAGGACTAGAGATGGTTAATCTGCAAATACCAGAAAAAGATCAATGGCTGGTCCTCGAAGTGGTTATCGAGGGGTGGAACACTGATATTAGCTTAGGCAGTTTTACAACAACACACCCTCTATTGGGCACACCTTTTCATTATTCCAAATAAAATTCTAACATAGATTAAAAAGGTAATGGCCAGATTCATTTGGAATGGAGTAAAAGATAGCAAAACCATCCATCTGGCCCATACGAAGTGCATTACAAAACCAAAAGAAAAAAGCGGATGGGGTATTCTTGATCTAGATATCTTTGGTAAAACCCTCATTATTAAATCTATATGGAGGTGCTTAAACATGAATAGAATATGGAGAGAGATCATAAAACACAAATATCTAAGACGAAAGGATATGGAGGAATTACTAATTACGGGTTGGGAGGACGTATCAAGTAGATCAAATATCTGGAAAGGTTTTAGAAAAATATGGTCTTTGTTCACAAGAAACCTGAAATGGCATTTTGGGGACGGAAACAAAATCCAGATTGGAAGCCTGACATTACTTGGTCTGAACCGTAACTCCAATGTTTGTAGTGAGATAATTGAATGCATTAATCAAAAGGGATATTTTTATATGAGTCAGGTAATTAAATCATGGGAATTAAATCATGGGAGAATGATGCTCCGAGGTGGAGGACGAATCATGAAATGGGATTATATGGGCACATGGAGGAGGAATGGAATAATTACACAAAATATTTAAGAAGTTTGGGTTTGAGGAAGGGTAAAGGGGGAGACAGGATTACTTGGGAGGGAAATCATTAGAGGAACAGATCAAAATGAAGGAGATTGACACAAAGTTGATTAACATAAAGTTGGATTATGAACCAGATTGCTGGTTTAAGGATATGTGGAAGGTAAACGTCCAAGTGAAGATGATTATCTTCATATGGTTAGTGTGGAGAGATAAAAACCTCACATGGAAAAATTTAAAAAGAAGGGGATGGCATGGCTCGGAGATTTGCACATTATGCTGGGAGGAGTCAGAATATAATCAACACTTTTTTTAAAATTTCTCTTTTGTAAGGGAGACCCTCAACTCGTTGTGCTCTCATTTTCAGTTGCAGACCCCAGAGTATATATAGGATGACTGTTGAATGTATAAGATGGTGGTTTATGAGAGGTAAAATTTTCAGAATTATTCCTTTTTTGTTTCACTAGTATCTATGGTGCGGAAGAAACAGGAAGATCTTGGAAGGGAAGCCTTGCACATCGAAAAAAATATGTCTGCAAATCTATAGTGCATGGGAAAAGCTGAAATTAAAGCAGAAACCACCAGTTGATTTATCAAAGAGACTGTGCCCTTTTGAAATACATTACCCCGCAGGTTTTTTTGATGGAGCATCACAAAATCAAAGCTGTGGATGTGGAGCTTGGCTCATGATATCCCCAAATTGTCATTACAAAATTTATTGGAGTGGGGGAATGGGAACTAATATGAGGGCAGAGTTGTTAGCCTTGTGGAGTCTGCTATGGTTTGCTAGTCAGTTATACATGGAGAAGTTGTGGGTCTTCAGAGACTCAAGAGTATTCATTGAACATATGAACAAGAGAACTCACCTGAATCCCGGTCACCTCTCACATTGGCTAGAGTGGATATATGACTTAAAGAGGACTTTCACTTTGATTTCTTTTTGTCACATCTACAGGGAAAAGAATAATGAAGCAGATCGCCTATCTAAAAGAGGGTTGAATGGTATATTCAGAGAAATGCACTACGAGTTATTCAACTCATTCAGACCTGGTGCAGAAGG
Source organism: Pinus albicaulis (assembly GCA_034641835.2). NCBI lineage: Eukaryota > Viridiplantae > Streptophyta > Pinopsida > Pinales > Pinaceae > Pinus > Pinus albicaulis. Next base: position 923,091,430 of record CM076575.1, on the reverse strand, counting down.
TAAGGTAAATTTCATATGAGTTTCGAAATTGACTATCTATTTTGAACATGAATGATATGGAACCATGTTGTAAATACACAGAAGACAGATGGGCTTTATCTTATCCTCTGTTCTGATGTACTATATGCACAGACCTCAAGAGGTTTTGATAAAATGTAATATTTTCGGTAATAGTTTTGGTTACTTTTTTTGGGAATGTCCTCTCGACTTTGAACGAAATTGATGTATGATGGAAACTCTTTTTCCTAATTTTATTTGACCAATCTTAAGATTCTACCCTGGTACTTAATATAAACCAGAAGTATTTTTCATGTTGAAAAAAAAAATACTTATCACACTTTTGCAAACTAATTCACTTCAATGATTTTAAATCCTGTCAATATTTATAAATACATATCACACTTTTCAGAAATTAATTCATTCAATTATGAGGAAAAAACATGTTCAATATTTATTAATAAATTCTATTTTAATCCTGACAATATTTATAAACACTTATCACACTTTCGCGAAATAAATAAAATATTATGTTTTCATTTTCATTTACCATTTTATAGATAAATCATGACATGTTTTTAAATATTAGGGGTTTCAGTAATGCATAATATTAGATATCATTTTTGGGATTCCCAAAAATGATATCTAACATAATATGTTTATAAATAAAATATTTATATTTTAATCATATCATTATTTATAAATAAAATATTAAAATTAATTTTACACTTTTGAATTTGTTTATATATTTAAAAATATATTTTAAACACTGAAAGGTAATTTGATATATATATATATATATATATAACTTCATTTATATTTATTCATAACTTTTTAATGCATTATCTAGTTAAATAAATTAATTTAAAGCCCTCACGTGAGTTCTATTTCCATTGTCTTTAATAATATTCAACTTTGTGTCTCAATAATCATGCCAATTTGGTTACAAATTCAATTGAGATTGTTATGTTGTTCTTTAAAGATGTCATCAAAATATTATTTTTTATGATTTTTTAGGTCTTAGTAATATGAGATGTATTATAATGTAAATGTTTTGATGTTTATTAATGTTTACTCGCCATTTAACTTTAGAGATGTATTAATTATATGTTATAATAATGTGTGTTTGTAAAATAAGTATAAGGTAGCTTAGTCCGTGTCAGTCAAGTTAGATTTTTTTATTTTTTATTTTTCCGAAAAGGAAAAAACGAACAAGTTTTCTATTAATAATAAGTTGTTTATCTGTAGCAATTTTTCCAAGATATTCATCATTTCTAGTGTATAGCCTATATGTACAAAAAAATATCACATATCAGTATATAACCTTATGTACAAAAATATATCACATATCCCATATTTGAAATCTATCTATGTAAGTCTAAAAAAAATAAACCATATTATGTTTCACTGCATCACTAAAATATTATGACACTTATACAAGAAAAAGGAACAAACAAAAGATTTACATCAATACAAAGAAAGCTTTTGGGAAGTGGATTTCCCATATTTTAAAATTATTGTAGAATGCAATGTATATAACAATCATTGTAGAATGCAATGTATATAATCTCCCCTAATTGATAGTTGTGTCCCACCTTAGATAGTGCATCAATAATACCATTATGTTCCCTGTATATATGGGAAAAAGTAACCCCACGGAAAATACCAATCAACCTCCTAATTCATTTCATCCATTTTATGAGCATGGGGGGATTGAATGAAGACCACTTCAAAACCCATTCAATAACCACCTTTGAATATTTGAAGATAACCATTTTCTAGATGGATAACCAATTTGCACAATATAAGGCCCCCAAAAGAGAAACAATCTCTACATAGGTATTGGAACCCACCCCTCTATTCCAGTAGAAATGATAATAATTTCCAGGCTTTATGACTATGTATGCTTCATTGCCACATATACTATTACTAGTCACCCCATAAAAAAAACCACTGGATATCTGTTCAATACATTTAAAAGTTGAATGCATCTCGTTGATCCCTTCTCGAACACAGGCCTAATTTCAATGAAGTATGAAACAATATTTATGCAAATATATTAGATGTTAAGAGGAGAATCCTCAAACATATTTGCATTCGTACTCCTATAAAGGCCCCAGAAAATGTAAAGAGGAAGAGTACAATATTCCTTGAAGCTCGACATCCAATCATGCAGGCAAGCTTCCATTGAAGTGGAATTCCAATCAACAAATATATTTAATATGTTCAACATGCCAGTTCATATGGAGATCACAAATGGACACTTAAGGAAAAAATGAACCATATCCTCAAGTTTTGACTTACACAATATGCATATACTCAAACTGATGAAACCTATCCATCATAAGTTATCCAATCTTAATATATTATTTCGCTAGGCCAGCAACCCGAAGCATTTAATCTTAAGGGGAAGGTTCCAATTCCAAATTTTTCTGAACCACCTTCTTTCCTCATGACGCTGATGAGCAAGAATGATATACCTGTAAGCCTCCTTAGTCGAGATCTGACCTACACAGATCTACTATCCCACATGAGTATATCTTCATTTTCTATCAATATTCAAGAATGATATACCTGTAAGCCTCCTTAGTCGAGATCTGAACTACATAAATCTAATATCCCACGTGAAGATATATTCATTTTCTATTACTGAGATAGTAGTCAAGTATAAGTTGATCACGAGCCTATCCCATGACTTAGCCAAATCACCATATAAAACAAGATCCCAAGAGCATGTCGAAGAAGGATATAAGGAGATGGGATCATATGAAACTTGAATTTGATTTCAAAAAAAAAATAGTAAATAGAAAGTTATAACTTACATTGGTCAATGCTAAATTATATTGGTTAATAGGAAAATCAAATGATATAATCATACTTTAGAAGGAACTAATAAATTGATATATGAAGTGGATAAATTAGTTGCTTTCTCAAGTACAAGGACTTGCATAAATTTTTCTGGGTAGTAACCTATGGTAATTCTACACATTTACAATTGCGTTATCTTGCACAACCATCCCCAATCCCACCAGAAACACAGTTGGAGCTCCTTCCTAGTCCAAATGGTGCAAATGACTTATGTACAGTTAGTAGTAGCAACATTAATACTAGTACTAGTGTGGTTCACAACCATTGTACATATGATTTGTGGACTCTTTATTTTGATGGTTCAAAAACACAGGATGGATCAGGAGCTCGTTGCGTTCTAGTAGGCCCGATGTGGAGAAAATACCTGATCTCAAGCTGCTTGGAGTTCGAGTGCACAAACAACACTGCGAGTATGAGGCACTCATTTTGGGTTTACAAAGAGCCATTGACCTCACTGTACTTCCTTAAAAGTAGTAGGTGATTAAGAGATAGTGGTACGACAAGTACGCAACACCATTCGTTATGTTTCACCTCATCTAAAGAGTTATCAACAAGAGGTATGACGTTTAATTTCGCAGTTCCAAGCTTTCAATATTGCTTTTTTCCTAGAATACAAAACACAACTACGGATGCGTTAGCCAACGTTGCTGCTAGGTTGTAACCACTGAGGGATGGTTTTTATGTTGAAATTATTTATAAACCATCCATCCCTGATAATTCCACTAATTTACATGTCTTTGATGATGACCAACAAATATTTCATTTCATGGCAAGCACTGACATATTCAAAGACGCAACAATCGACGAGGATGAGCATGAAGAATCGTTGCAGGATGCATCTAGTAATAATAAAGGAAACCTCATACCAAAGGATGTGGTATCCTTGGAAAATATATATCACCTACAGAATCACTTCCGAGGACCCACAAATGTCAAAACTCATAGTTCCACGTTGTCACATGAGAAAATTAATTTGGGAAGAGAGATGGATCCTAAATATGTTAATCTCGGTACTTGTTGTACACTACAAGAGTGACAAGCCTTCATCCAACTATTCAAGTAGTACCAAGACGCATTCACGTGGACATATGATGAGCTAAAAACTTATTAGATGCGAATCATCCAACACATTATACTAATAAAGGAAGGGGTTAGGCCATTTCAACAAAAAATGAGAAACATCCATCCCATGCTTAAACCTCTTATCCAAAAAGAATTAAAGAAGTTGATGGATGCTCGGATCATCTACAAGGTGTGACACTAAACTTGGGTGTTAAATTGATCTAGGTGGATATTGGTGGCCACCCGCGTATTCCACCTAGTTCGTTTCATCAGTTTTCTTATTTACTATTTTTAGTAGTTTTTCGGAACCTAAACTTCCGAAGCCATTTTGAGGCCCTAAAAGTCAATTTTTGGGCATAATTTCTAATGATTTGAAACAAATTTCATCAGCTACTGTAGTCCTCGAATAGATATTTCCAACGAGGTATCATATGCGCAAAATGGAGATAATATGACCAAGTTACGACCCCCAGAAGTTTGTTGCCCAACTAACCCCAACGAGGCCCATAAACTCTTGGTGTTACATCTCCTCGGGTTAGGGTTTTGGTTTTTTAGGGTTTTCTCTTATTGTTTAAAAATTAAAAGGCCCTTGAGCCTCATTGTAACAAAGTTCAGAGGCATGTAGCCACCACATCTCTTCTCAGAGATAAGCTACCATCACCCGAGCTAGTTTGTTTTCCATTATGTTTGTAAGCATTTTCAGTATTTGGTATTAATTAAATGAAGTTTTATTCCTACCATATCTCTGCGTTTATGTTTTTTTTCTGTATTTTATTGTGTTCCTGCATAATTCTGGATCACAAATTTGGTCCCAGTGAGAAAGAAGTCCAGAGAAATCCGCTTGTGTGTCGATTTCTGAAATATTAATCGTGCCTCGGACAAGGATAACTACCCCATCCCACCCATGGAACAAATTTTACAAACAGTATCGGGGTTTGAGATGTTTTATTTTCTTGACGGTTGTTCAGGATACAATCGGGTTCTTGTTGTAGAACCTTACAAGCTAAAAACTAATTTCTGAACGAAGTGGGGAACGTTCACTTTTAAGCCAATGATGTTTGGGTTGATTAACGCTGGTGATACTTTCCAGCGAGCTATAGACATCGCATTATGTGGATTGATCGGGCAGTGCGTAGTCGTATATGTAAACAATGTAACTATATTCTGAAAACATAGTTCAGAGCACATACGACACTTGAAGAATATTTTCGAGTGATGTCGCAAGTACGAGATATCTCTCAATCCCAAGAAAATCATCTTTGTAGTGTTTGAGGGTAACCTCTTTGGCAATATTATCGCAAAAAGTGGGATTAAGGTAGGCCCAAGAAGGGTTAAAGAAATCACGCAGATTCCCTACCCAATCAATAAGAAGGCCATGCAGTCCTTCCTGGGGAAGATCAACTTCCTTCGCAAATTCATCTCCGACTATGCTCAGGTTGTTAAACCAATAGAGGAGATTGTAAAGAAGGACGTTGTTTATAAATGGGACAAAAGGGAAAAGGATGTGTTTTCCCGTATCAAACAGGCGATCGCAAAAGCACCTACGCTATATAACCCAAATTTCAACAAGGATTTTTTTCTCTATACCTTCACTTATGACACATCTCTTGCCACTGTACTTACGCAAAAATATGATCTGAACAATGAGCGACCTATTTATTTCATGAGCACAAGTCTACAAGGACCTGATCTAAAATATGCCACTATGGATAAACATGCTTATGAAGTATACAAGGCGGTGAAACATTTCCGACCCTATCTATTGAAGAATCATTGTATTATCTTTGTCCCACACACAACAGTCAGATCACTGCTCATTCAACAAGAGCTAGGTGAAAGAAGGGAGAGTTGGATGACTGGTTTGCAGGAATATGATTTAGAAATAAAAGTATTTCACATGTTCAAGGGCCATGGTTTATGTCGACTAGCAACAGAAGCGATAGACACAAAAGAAGAAGAAGACCCCTTAGGGCGGGAACAAGAAATTGAGATGTATGATATCGAGCAGACCAACCCCACTACCAGATCGAACTCTTGGTACGTAGATGTGCGCCAATACCTTGAGCATGGCATTGTGCCCTCCCACTTTTCCACACGACAGAAGAGGTAACTAAGGCTAAAAGCTTTAGCATATCAGTTGGTGCATGGGTTGCTTTTCAGAAAGCACCATAACGGAGTATTGCTCAGGTGTTTAGCCACACACAATTCAGAGAAGGTATTACATGATCTCCATGATGGAACAACTAGAGGGAATTTCATGGGAAACACAACAACACATTAAGTCATGCATGCTGACTTCTATTGGCCCACACTATTCAAATATGATCACACTTATGTCCACAAATGTCAGGTCTGTATAAGGTGTGCTGATAGGAATAAGAAGTCAACTGCCCTGTTGCAGCCTATCGCAATTGAAGGACCATTCCAACAGTGAGGCTTAGATATTATTGGTGAAATTTTCCCACATTCATCAAATTAGTATCGCTACATTCTCACCGCTATAGATTATTTTACACGATGGACAAAAGCAATTCCGCTCAAACAGGTGAAAGATCAGGAAGTCATCAATTTTCTACAATAGAACATCATTTCCAGGTTCAACATTCTTATGTGACTTGTTTTTTACAATGAAACATATTTCTCATTGCTAAAGCGTTATGATTTTGCATTAGAAAACGGAATAGTATTGAAGCATTCTACTAACTACTACCCTCAGGGGAATGGTCTCACTACATCCACGAATAAGAACTTGATCCATATCATTAAGAAGACCATATTCTATGAGAAAATGAACTCACACTCTGCTTTGGTAAATTATTTATGGGTTGAATGACTCATGCCTAAGCCTTCCTTGAACACCACCCCATACTTCCTGGTATACGGAAAATAAGCCATCCTCCCTCCCAACATCTACTTTCCCGCTCTCCAAATTTCCCAAGAGTCCCAAGGCAAGCAATTTTTGTTAGTGCAACATAGGATGGAAACCCTTCATAAACTCCAAGAGGAAATATTGAAATACAAATAAAAATTCTTACTCCATCAAAACTGTATGAAGAGGTGGTTTGACAAGAATTATGCAGGGAAATATTGTTTTAGTGTGGGTGACTTAGCCTTAAAATGGGATAAAGCCCATGAGAGAAAAGGAAAAAGCATTAAGTTTCAATCCATGTGGATTGGACCATTAACTGTTCATGAGAATATTGGCCAACACACCTATCGTCTTCAATCACTTGGAGGGAAGATTGGATCTCTCGCTGTCAATGGCCAAGATCTCAAGCATTATTTTCAATGAAAATCTGGGGACGTGCCCTACACAATGTACATAGTCTGCTTTTTTTTTTTCTTGATTTCTTTCTTGTTGTTTTCTTTGTTTCATGTTTTCATCTGTCTTGTGAATAAATTGTTGTCCTCGTGTTGTGTGGCTAAAGTCTAAGGAGCCTTGTGAAACTTCAAAATTTGGTTAGCCTTTGGTCTGCCTTCCTTGTATTTGTTATCTATTTCGGTTGATGAAGTTCTGATGGAAAATACGAACCGTATATAAGGAGAGTCTTGGGAAAACCATGAACTCGTGTCAACCCAAGAAACCTTGTTCCCATATTCAGTTCTTTTGTTTTGGTGTTTGGATGCTTATCCAATCAGCAAAATGGAGGGGAAAATCTAAATGAGCAATAATAAATCAAAGGAACTTATATACTTCTCTGAAGGAAAAAGTCTCCTGCTCTCAATAAGTCAGGATCCCTCTTCTGCCCAAAATTAATAAGTGCCAATGCACAATCCTGTTTTCAAAAAATAAATAAAGGCTAAAGAAGAGAAAAGCTTCCTGCGCAGAGAGGTAAAGCAAACAACTCTGTCAAGGTATTGTTTAGGTTCACTGGAAGCGTAGCAATGTTTGTGTTCCTGAAGTGGCTCCATTGGGGTACTGTCCAGGTTTTCTAGAAGCAGAGAAACACTAGAGAAAAAACATTATACTATGAAAATCTTAAACTTGTGAGCTTCATTACCCTCCCCTGTTTGAAACTTTGTGATAAAGTTAAATATTTGTTGAGTTAAACCGAATTGGCATGATGGGGACTTATCTTATTCACGGGGCAAGTGGGGAAACCAAGGTGATCTACACGATGAATCAATACTCCCTGAAGAACCAAGGCCCTGCACAAAATAAGTTAACTGAAACAGAGAAGTTGGAATCCTACCAGTGTGTCACCAAGTGTTGTAGCCACTACAACCCCCTCCAAAATTTTAGCCTATACGAAATTTTGCAGCCTTCTTTGGTCTTGTCCATGACTGTCGTAAAATTTTAAGTTCATTTCATTGCTTTTATTAAAGTGTTGTGATCCCTTTTGCAAGATAGGAAAAGTGTCGCCTTTTGGCATGTTGGTTGTCGTAGTGAATGTATGATCATTTTCCAGTGGTTTCAAGAGGCAATATTTGCATAAATGATTTTTTCTAATTGTATTAGTATCCGTCACACTCATTTCCAAAGTTCTGGGTACCATCGCACAAGTGTTGTCATGGTCGTCAAAAAGTGTATCTTCGGTGTCACACTTATTGTAACTGGTCGTAGGGATGTCACGCAGAGGAGAATGCTTTGTTTGTATGTCTTGGATGATCTATGTTGTTTGAGTCATAAATAATTCTAAGTGTATGATCAATAGTCAGAGTCCATAATTGTTCACATCAATCTCATCGGTGCCATACTTAGTCATTTTCTGGAAAACTTCCCGATCGAGTAACTCAACTTCTCCAGGCCTTGCCTGAGCTACGCACTGCGCAGTATCAGTCCTCTAGTTTCGACCTTGCTTCTTGGCACTGTGAAATGCATAGTACTAGCTTCCCAATATTGTCCTGTTGCGTAGTTTTTGTGACGAAGACTCGACCTTGACCTCCAAAATTATGTAGTGAAGGCCTCCAATCTGGCTTGAACTGCACATTTCACAACTTCAAGACACAAAATCATCCCCTGAGACTTATAACTGCACACTGTGCAATTTCCCAGGCCTCCTTGACCTCCTAAACTATACAGTTAGCTTCCCCAATGCTCATCCCTGCTAAATGCCCCCACTGACTTCGGAAATTGTGAAGTCATGTCCCTCAACCCAGCTTGAACAGCGCACTATGTAGTATCAAGGTTCAAGTCTATCCCGTGCCTGCCTAAAATGCATAATTACGCAATCATTGAGCCTCCTTTCCCAACTTTTCACTTGTCCCGAGATTAGTTCATGGATCAGAATGCATCATATTAGGCTATGGGTTTTCGAATTGATGTCATCTCGTCATGATTGAATTGCAAGGAACAAGTACTCTATCAAGTCATGGCAAGGTTATAAAGGAGGAGAATAAGGAGGAAAGAATTATCAAAGACACTCTTGTAGCTGAACTTACAAGATGATTGATTAAGAGAAGGTGAAAGGACACTAGTTTGCGACCACTATCCAAGACTTGAGATAATTGAAGACGCTCTATCACCAAAGCTTACATAGGAGTGAAGGAGAGCTCTTTCATGAAGACACTCAAATCTCAACAGAAACTATGGCTTGAAATTTCCATGTCATCAAATAGTCCATGTCAGTAGTGTCATGTCATGTCATGTCATAAGTGGTCATATCGCCACATCACTATTGTATATCATGTCCATTGCGATCAAATGTATTGTAAAATGGAAGTCCAAAGGAGACACATGAATGCAAAGAGTCATGCAAGTTGAAAATTCATGGGAAGTCAAACAATCATGAGGGTAGTCAAAGAGTCACCCTTGGTTATATATACTTCCTCATTGTATGAGCAAAAGGAAATTTTCACCTTGTCTCCACCAACAAAGCAATGGAGAGAATATATGGTTCTTTTGTGGAGCAAGGAGTGGCTCCAACACCCATTGTTGGAGCTAGTGATTTTAATTGTATATATGTGTCTCATAACTTTTACTTAATAACATAAGCTTACCAAGGCCATCACGTTCTTCATGCATGAATTATGAATGTTTGTAAGACTATTCTGCAGATGTTTATACTTCATGTTTGTTGGTCACATGTACTAATATAGTTGAACTATTTCGGTTATTTTAATGCTTATCTCGTTGAGAATGTGCTATAATGGTTATAATTGTTGTCCCATCCTTGTGGACTATTCCACATGATATTAGACAAATATTTCTTGTATTTATGTGTGCGTAATTGTTGTCCCATCCTTGTGTACTATTCTGCAAGATATTAGACAAACCTTTCTTAAGTTGTTGTGTGTAATGACTGTCACATCCATTGTGGACTATTCCACTAGGTGTTAGACATAATGCTTAGATTCACGTGTGTCTCTTCTTGGGTGGTATTATTACCTCTCTCTTAGAGGCTCACTTTTCTTTCTCTCCCCCCTTTATAGTATAAGAACCTTGACACACTTGCAATTAGGCACTCACCAAGCACACCCTTTTGCTTTGTGAGAGTACATTTGCATCATTCTCTCTCACTGACAGCAAGAGGAAAGACACATCTTTAAGAATAAGACAACCAGGCCTTTGTTTTGGATAAGACTCCTACACCAAACAATTGTTGGGAAAAATATTGAGAGGGCGGGGGAGGTGAATCAATATTTACAAGAATCACAATATTTTACTTTTCTTTTACTGATTTCTATAAACGAATCTCATTAGTCCAATTAGCATATGTACGCGACTCTCTTAAATGAAATTTGTGTATACCCAAATAACTTAATGTTCAGATAAATATTGAGAAACATTACTTAGCCCAGTTCATCAGTTATGCATCAGACATTTAAGCAGTAAAAATGTGCAGTAATAATAGAATAAATCATCACACAAGGAAATAAAAAATGAACACCAACATTTAAGGTGGAAACCCAAGTCAATAGAAAACCACCAGTGTTTTTGTCTTTGTCTTCAATATTTATTATATAGAAAACTGCTTACAATATTGTAATGATGCAAACTCATATCAGTACATAGGCACCCACGTGAAGAAGGTTGCAACCTTCTCTTGTTCTCCAACTGCTACTGGAAGGGAGCTCCAACCCCCTTGATTTTATTTACCAGCCACTACTAGAAGGGAGCTACAACCCCCTGAATTGAACACCAACTTCTACTGGCAGTAAGCTTCGACTTCCACACTGAAGGCTTCAACCCTCAGAACCACTGTAGACCACGTTTCATATTTTTCACACTGGATCCAACAACTGCAAGACAACACAATTTGTAGATCAACACCAATAGCCATAAACCAATATTTTTAAACAGAACATGAGATCACTGTAACCAGATCACAACAATAAACCAATACTTATGAATTAACATGCAAAATCAACTTCAACCTTGATCATTCATAAAACCAAATGTATACACTACTTTACTTATTGCAACCTGCGTATATGTGTGCTTTCTTGTGGATGAACCTGCGAATAGATATTTATATACTGAATTTAGGAATCTGATCATACTCAGAATGGATCAGAGACATTTAGGCATACTTTTTCAGATTTTATAGAACCCTTATTCAGTCAGCAACATACATCATATTCAATCACCCAGTCACTGATCATATTTATACATAATCGACTAACATCACAAATATTATTCAAACAATCCAGATCTACATCAGAGACTTCATTTACAGACAACAAAAATATAGCATAAATGATCAGACATTTTCTTCAAAAACCTTAAAAAAAAACCCGAACTTCCATACACACTTTTTCTAAAATGAACCCGTGTGTATACTCTTCGCCCCTCGTGACCCCCCAGCTACGCTCGACGCAACATACAGCGCGTGGGGCTAATCGTGGAAAGAATATAACACATACCCAACATTCTCCCACTTGTTGTTTTCTTTCCACAGGGGGCCACAGGAGAGCTTAGTCATTGGGCCAATTCTTCAACACCCATTGTTTCTCTACACCAAGAGAACTTCCGAGTGCTCACAGACTTCGTCAATGCATCTGCAACATTCTTCAAAGTGTCCACCTTTACCAGCAACACCCTTTTAGCCTCAACCATATCTCTAACAAAGTGATATTGAACATCAATGTGCTTTGTCTTTGAATGATAAGCATGGTTCTTAGCCAAGAAAATTGCACTTTGGCTATCACAGTCTATCCTTATAGCTTGCTGTACCAACCCCATACTTGAACACAATCTTTGCAACTAAACTGCTTCCTTGCTTGCATGAGTGGCTGCTATGTATTCTGCCTCTGTAGTTGAAAGAGCCACTACAGACTGTCTTTTACTCATCCAACTGACTGCGCCTCCAAATAGGCTAAACACATACCCACTTGTAGATCTTCTTTGGTCCAGATCTCCAGCCCAGTCTGTATCAACAAAACCACGAATGTCCAACATTCTTTCCAATCCTGGTCTTCCCTGGTAGCACAAGCCATAATCACTAGTGCCACGTAAATATCTGAAAACCCACTTCACTGTTGTCCAATGCTCCTTCCCTGGGTTTGACATAAACCTGCTCAATACTCCCACTGCATGTGCAATGTCTGGTCTAGTACAGACCATTGCATACATCAGGCTACCCACTGCACTTGCATATGGAACACGGGACATATACTCCTCTTCTTCTTGTGTCTTGGGACACTGTTCAACAGACAGCTTTCCACCTACAGGAATAGGAACATTCACCGGTTTACTATCCCGCATATTGAACCTCTGCAATATAGTCTCGACATACTTCCTCTGGTTTAACCAGAGCTTCCTCTTTGCCCGATCTCTCTTAATTTCCATGCCCAAAATATAGTTTATAGCACCAAGATCCTTCATGTCGAATTTGGAGAACAGTTGGGTCTTCAAATCTTGGATAATTTCTTTGTCATTTCTAATCAACAACATATCATCCACATACAAGACCAAATAAATAACACGGTCACCAATTAATTTAAAATAAACACATGATCCTCCTTGCTTCTGGTGAAGCCAAGTCCCCGTATATAGGTATCAAATTTATGATACCACATCCTTGGTGACTGTTTTAACCCATACAGAGACTTCTTCAACCTGCATACTAGTTCTTTCTTACCCTTCACCATAAAGCCTTCAGGTTGCTTCATGTAGATCTCTTCTTCTAGATCCCCGTGAAGAAATGTTGTTTTCACATCCATCTGTTCTATCTCAAAATCAAATGCAGCAGCAACAGATAAAAGTAATCTAATAGAAGTAACTTTGGCAACAGGAGAAAAAATATCACCAAAATCAATTCCCGGCACCTGGGAATAACCTTTGGTTACCAACCGAGCTTTGTATTTCTCCACCTTGCCTTCTACATTCATCTTCTTCTTAAACACCCATTTGCTCCCAATGGGCTTCCTTCCAGCCGGCAACTCCACCAGATCCCATGCATCGTTTTTGTGCAAGGATTCCATTTCATCAACCATGGCCTCCTTCCAGAGTTTTCCATCCTCTGAATCTACTGCCTCCCTGACAGTTCTGGGTTCATCATCAGTTATAGTTAAGGCAAAACCTGAACAGAAAGTAGATGGACTATACCTTTCTGGTTGCCTTCTTTCTCGAACTGATCTTCTTAAAGCTGGAGTTTGTGGCTCTTCATCTTCTGAGTCTTCTTCTGTTGTAGAGTCTGATTCATCCTCCTTTAGCTCAAACTCTATCTTCTCTGGTTCCTTTGGTATAATTTCATGTTTAACAACATATTTCACCTCTCTAAACACCACATCTCGGCTGTACACAACCTTCCTTGTTTCTGGGTTCCAAAGCTTGTAACCCTTTAAACCATCCTTATACCCAATAAAGATGCAACTTTCAGATTTATTATCCAACTTGGTCCTTTTCTCCTTTGGAACATGTACATATGCATCACATCCAAATACCCTTAGATGTGAAAGAGAAGGTTTCTTACCAGCCCATACCTCATGTGGGGTCTTATCCTCCAACACTGATGAAGGTGATCTGTTAACCAGATAGCATGCAGTCTCCACTGCCTCTGCCCAGAATTCTTGTCCTAACCCGGTACCACTGAGCATGCTTCTTGCCTTTTCCATCAGTGTTCTGTTCATTCTTTTTGCAACTCCATTTTGCTGCGGTGTGTATGGAGTAGTCTTCTGTCATGCTATACCACACTTCTTACAGAACTCTTCAAATTCCTTCTTGCAGAACTCCCCACCATTATCTGTCCTCAACGCCTTTATCTTCTTCTCTGTCTAATTTTCCACCAGAGCCTTAAATTCTTTAAATTTGTCAAAGACTTCAGATTTCTTCCTCAAGAAATATATCCATGTGTTCCTTGAGAAGTCATCTATGAATGAAACATAGTACACAGATTTTCCTAGTGACGGAACTGACACAGGTCCAAACACATCACTGTGCACAAGTTCTAATATTTTGTTTGCCCTCTTAGCACCAGAAGGAAAACTCACCCGATTCTGCTTCCCATATACACAATGTTCACAGAAATCAAAATCCAGAGAACAATTAGACATACCTTCTACCATACCATCTCTATGTAGTATCCGAAGGCCCTTCTCTCCAATATGTTCAAGCCTTTGATGCCATAGCATGGTCTTTTCTCCAGAGACAGCTAGACTTTCCGTCCCACTTTCAGGAACCACAGAACTATTACACCCATCAATAACAATGCTACCTTGTAGCTTGTACAGAGTTCCAGTCCGAACTCCCCGCATTAATACCAGTGCTCCCCGAACCATCTTGCAGGCATCTTTCTCGAACACTGTTTTTACACCTGCATCATCCATCTTGCTTACAGAAATCAGATTTCTGGCCAATGAAGGAATATGCAGAACACCAGGAAGTGTTCTAATCCTCCCACCTTGCAGCTTCATCTTGACCTTTCCACGTCCGACGATTCTGGCCTTCCTATCATCCCCTAGGAAGACATCACCACCATCATATTTCTCATACTCACAGAACCACTCCCTATGGGGAGTGAAGTGAAAGGATGCACTCGAGTCAATCAACCAGGACTCATGATCTACATG
>CM076575.1:923024700-923076450 GCA_034641835.2 Pinus albicaulis | reverse complement strand
TTTCATCAAAGATAATACAAATGGATCCTGTTTTCTCAATGAGTTATTTATTTTAATGGCTTATTTCTTGAATTCCTTGATCATCAAGATAGATTTATGGTTTATGAATTAGTCTATATTATGCAGGTGCTTCTGATTTTTTCATGTCTTTGATTATAGATCCCAAAAGGAGACGTATTCAAAGTGACAGGAAAGAAGACTACGATCAGCGTTGGACTACAGGTAAGTCCTAAATCCTTCATTATAGATAATTCTAGATCAAATATAATCTATAGAAAGTAGTTTACATTTGTCTGTTTGTTGCTAGTTATTTGTAGGATACTAGGGAGATCTGTCTTGTTCGCAAGAAGGATTTATCCATCCAACACACGTCTTGTTATTTATTAAATCTCTTTAATATCTCACAAGCTCACTTTTCATGTTCCACACTTTTATTTGAGCTTGAATTATGTGTTCCTTTTTCTTCTCCTTGATTTATGGGTGCACCAGTAATTAGTTTTTAATTAGTTAAAAATTACCTATTTTCCATTTCATGTGCATTCTAGAATGAAATTATTTTTCTAATTAATCAAAACTATTTATTTTTTCTTAGTTATTAAATGTACTAGCCTATATGCTTAATAAATTGATCAAGTATACATTTTTAACTTCTTACAAAATAAATAAAAATCACATGCTTAATCAATCATCTTTTCATATATTATTAACATCTATAAATTATACCAAGGGTTTCATGCTACTTTATGCCTTTCAAATGTTTCCTTTCAGTAAGTGCTAAGGGTGTCATGTTTAGGTATGCTCTTCAAGCATCCAACGTTCTTGGTGGGGAAATGGTGCAAATTTTGAAACCACATTAACTCAACTTTTTCACTACCTCATTGAGAGACTAATAGCCACTAAGGAATAAAGATACAACCTTATTACCTACCCCTTACCTAAACCTCATGAGTGATTAAATTTGTTGACTATTCTCAATGCAATGTCCAACCTCTATGTAAAAGTGTCATAAGTTTTTCAACATAGGTCATGGGAAATGAGTGTTAGCTGGTGAAAACATGAATATTGTTCCTTCTCTCATTATGATACACTTTACACTTTTAGACAACCATGTTACATATATGTGGACTCATCGACAAGCATATTCCCTACACCTACACACATTAAAATCATTATATCAAATTGTTCCATAATCAAAATTAAATTATATTATAAATTATGTAACATATTATAATATCTTGAATCAATCCAAAATTTGTACCATGTTGACACAATCCTACATTAATGTAAATATGTGGCTTCCTTGTCACATTACACAAACCATCAATATCATTTGAAAAAAATTGCTTCTAATTTATATTCATTTCAATGTTTCGTAACTATATTAATCAGTAATTTCATATGCATCATAACAATGTATATCTTATCCATCTAAGTTTAAAATAAAAATTTAAATAAAATACATTCATGATTGGAATTATGTCAATTAAAGCCAATCAAAATAGTCAAAGAGCTTGAGTTTTATCACCATAATTCATATCAATAAACCAATTCATTTTGTAAGAAAAACACCCTCAAATAATAAAATTCAATTTGTCAAATTAATCAAAACAAATGGGGCACGACTTATACCACCTATAGGAAACTTCGTCAAGCCAAAATTCTTGAGAACTACTTATGCTTTCTAATTTTTTCCTCCAACGTAACAGAATTTCGACTCTAACTATAAAATTGACCTTAAGTAGTCTACCAAATGATGTTGAATTTGGCAAGAGTTTTGTCCCAAAAATGTGGATTGGTTAGGCCCCCTCTTCCAAGGTGTGCAAATGAATCAAATCAATAACATGAGAAGGATATGAAATATTATGTTGTAAAATAGATACTTGAAAAACAACATGCATATGATCTAATTATGATGGAAATATAGGATGATAAGTAATTGGTCCCTTTCTTTTAGGAATTTCAATTGGTCCCACATAGCATGGCATCAAGTTATCTCCTTCGCCAAATTTAATGGATCTCTTTTATTGTATAATTCACAATAACACTTTATCTCCAACTTCATAACTTCTATCAACTCTATGTGCATCTGCATAACTCTTTTGTTTTTCTTGTACTTCTTTTAACCTTCCATTAATTATCTTTATTTTTTCTTCCATTTCTTGGATTACTTATGGTCCAACTAGGACTCTATACTTTGACCCATCCCAACTAAGAGGTGTCTTACACAATCTATCATATAAAAATTTGAATAGTACCATCTTAATTGAGCTTTGATAGCTATTATTATATACAAATTCAACAAGAGCTAAAAATGTCCCAATGTTTATGCTAATCCATTACATACATGTACAACATGTTTTTTAACATTTAATTCATTCTTTCATTTTGTCCGTCACTTATTGAATGGTATGTTGTACCAAAATTAGGTTACATCCTTGATGCCTCTTGAAAACTTATTGAAAATATCCCTATAAATCTTGATCCTCCATATAAAATTATCTTATTTGTAATTCTTGAAATATTACTATCTCATTGATAAACACATGTGACTTTTAGTGCTTTATATGTATTATTTACTAGAGTAAAACACACATTTTTTGCCAAAGTTTCTACTACAACAAAGATATTATTTTTTTCTTTTCAATTTCATTGGTAATACTACTATAAAATCCATCCAAAAAACTTCCAATTTTAACCTAGATATCACATGTAGTTGTAAGAATTATATTGGATGTTAATGTATAAATTTTTCTTTCTGACATTCAAGTCATAAAGCTACATACTTAAGTATATATTGCTTCATTCCATTCCAAAAGAACAATGGTTTTATATCCTTACTCATCTCATTTACTCATGGATGAGCCATATAAAGTATTCTATGAACTTCTCTCAATATTAAATTCTATATCATCATTTGGCAACATGTGAATTCTTCCACACTATCATAGTAAACTAGCAATAATCTAAGGTATATTTTTCATGCTTCATAATTTGCATCACTTCATTTTTTATTTCCATCTCAACATCATTATACCATTCATCTTCTAATTGTAGCTTCAATATATTTTCTTGAAAATTAATTTTAAAAATAAAAATCAAGAAAATGTGGGGTCTACGTATTAAAGTATTTACCACTCTATTTTTTATTCTTTTAATTTTGCATTAAAGGCAACAATTTTAAGCATGGAGGGTTATACTAGTTTTAAAGAACTAGATTAAAAAAGCATGGAACAAACCCATGGAAACTAAAATGGATTCATTTCAAAAGAACTAAACTTGGAATTTGGTAGAAATCCTTAAACATAACAAAGTTATGAGATGCACATGGGTATAAATTTAGTAGAACTCTAATTATACATCCGATAATAACAAAGTGTTATTGATAGACAAATGATATGCACAAAGGGATGGGATAGATTATGAATAAGCTTTTATGTCAATTGTAAAAATGAATATTATTCAAAATATGCTAACACTTATTACACAAAAATGGATGGAAATGCAGTAAATGGGTTTTGAGAGAGAACTTATGAATGGGTGGATTCATGAAGAAGTCTATGTGGAGAAATTATTTGAATCATGTCACCTAGAAAATAAAATTTGGTATGTACAATTTGAAAAAAACTTTGTCTAAGCTATGGAAAACATCCAAAACTTGGTATCCGTTAATTAGTGGGTATTTTATAGATGTTAGGTTTAAGAAGAGTACCTCAAATGTAAACTTATATGTGAATAACAGACAAATTGGGGTTCATTTATTGTTGACTATTTTATATATTGATGATTTGATTATAATAAATAATAATGAATGTGAAATTGTGACAATTGAGGATGATTTCCTAAACACTTTTGAAATGACACTGGAATAAATATGAGGGGATATTCTTGTCTCATATAAAGTATGCTAACATCTTGATCATAAAATTCAAAATGATAGATTGCAAGAAAGGTGACACACCAATGGATCTCGATATAAAACTTAGGAAGGATGATACAAGAAATCCCATTAGTTTGACTTTGTATATATATTTGTGAGGAGTTGTATACTTTGTAATCATTACTTGACATGATATCAACTATGTTGGAGGAGTAATCTGAAGAGACATGGAAAAACATAAAATTATCCATTATAAAGAAACCAACAAAATTTTAAGATATATCATTTATCAAGGAATAAGGCACTAGGAATTCATTTTCTTAAAATGACAGTGATGTAGCAATAATTGGACTCATAGATTTTCATTGGGATGGAATTCCTTGAGAATATATAAATTTATAAAGTTCAAACAAATGTTTAATATGATGGAAAATAATTCTATTATGGGTAAATGTTCGAAATAATGGAAAATGTGTCCACGTTGAATATGACTTAGTGCATGAGCATGTTGAAATCCTAGCATAAGGACATATCTCAAAGAAGTATGGAAGCATGGGGACATTGGGTGTATATTAAATCTAGTGTGTTACATATTCTATTCCAAAGACGTTTGGACATAAGATTTCATCTAGTGTGACGCAAATTTAACTTGGACCAAAATTTGAACAGCAAACCAATCAACTTTGATCAATGGGAAATTTTATGGACAAACTAATCAATTTTGATCCTTGACATCATCGCGATACATCAATGATGTAGCAATAATTGGATTCACATATTTTTCACTAGTATGGAATTCCTTGAGAATATATAAACTTAGAAAGTTCAAAAAAAAAAATTAATATGATGGACTGTAATTATATCATGGAGAAATGTTAGAAATAATGGAAAATGTGTCCACGTTGAATCTAACTTAGTGCATGAGGATGTTGAAATTTTAGAATAAGGAAATATCTCAAAGAAGTGTGGAAGCATGGGGACATTGGATGTATATTAACTCTAGTGTGTTACATTCTCTAGTGCAAATATGTTTGGACTCAATATTTCATCTAGTCTGACACAACTTTAACTTGGAGCCAACTTTGAACATTAAATCAATCAACTTTGATCAATGCGAAATTTTATGGACAAACTAATTAACTTTGATCCTTGACATGATCGAGATACAACATTCTTCCATTCCTACAAATATCTATGCACATCAACCTTTTGAAAATGGTCATGATATGATGAGAGGTTAATCCAACAAATTAATTGGAGTGTTGCCTAGTGAAAGAATGTAATAAATTTTTTTTTAGTGAACCAAGTGTTGTAAAATATTGTATGACCTAGTGAATTGTAAAACTCTTATGTGTGGGTCATTAGATTCATAAAATTGTGATATTTTCCCCATCAAAGAAAAATAGTAACTTATTGTGTCTATATTGTGCATTGCAACTTTTACTAAGCAAAACTATTTTTTTGTAATATTGGAAATGCGTATATGCTTAGGAATGATTATGTTTATTATGTTGATGAGATTACGCATTAAATGAATCATTTAATTTAATAATATCATGTTGAGATTGAGTTTTTTATAACGAATAGTGCATTTTTTCTTTGATGCATTGGACATCGTCTAAAAGAAATAACCCATAGTAGTAGAATCAATGTTAATCTCAACATAAGAATCATTGTGTTTTATTGACTTATTGGACAAGGCCTTAGGTCCTAAAATTCTCAAGTGGTATTTGAGGTTGCTTGTGATTATTAAGCAATGCAATGAGCTTATAGTCCTTATCCTTGAAAAGGTTCCATTATTTTGATCATTTCATTATTATGTCAATATTTTTTCTTAATGATACCGATCATCTTGACAATGAAAAAAATTGTCAATGTGGAGACAAAAAAATCCTTCATTTAATAGAGAACATCAAACAAATTAACATTTAAATACTACAATATGAGATGTTATTTGACGCATCAAGATGCATAGAGTTGTGAAGGACAACTTTAACAAAATTGAAGATGATTTCAACATCCATGCTCAACTTAGGATCATTTTACTAAACAATAGTAGCAAAGTGTACAATTATCGCAAATTGGTGGTAATTGTACCATAATTAAGAAGAAGTTTCATCATATAATATTCAAAAGAAATTTTTAAATTTAGTAATTTTGCAGTAGAAATTTGACCAACAAATGTAGAAATATAACAAATAACTCCATCATAGCATGATCAAGAAAAGATTAGTTAATCACAAAGAGAATATCATGTAGAATCTAATAGGTTAACTTCACACCATAATTTTAAAATAACTCTACTTATTCAACAGTGGAAGATGCTTATAGAGAATCCATAGAATCAAAACTAAGAATAAAAGGCGAAAAGGAGAGAATTTCGATGTGGAAGCAATGACCCTACTTGAAAAGTGAATCAATCAATGTCGATAAGTTAACAAACTTGCTAATGTCAATCACTACATACAAGTTTATAGGGAAACATTCGATTAGTTATAAGAATTGATTAAGGCGTTGGAAATACAAGAGGTGAATCATAATGAATAAAACTATTGGTACTAGTGTCTAGAGAATAATTCAATAAAGTCATTACATGCACAAGTAGTGTAAGCATTGACTTAGGTATGGAAATTGATTAACATTAAAAAAAAAATTACATTTAAAAATTAACCAATTGAATAAAAATAAGTTCTCGACTTTCTTCTGTGTCATGAACGAGCTCCATCATTCTAAGGAGGTAGGCTGGGCAACCCTCGATGGCGCCGCCCGGCTTGCCTCCGGCCTCCAGCAGGGCGGAGGGTGATTTCGAGAATCAACCCTGGCTAGGTGGAGGGCGATTCCGAGAATCATTCCCGGCTGGGTGGAGGACGATTTCGAGAATCACCCCCAGCTAGGTGGAGGGAAATTCCGAGAATCGCCCCCGGCTGGGTGGCGTCGTTGAGGGCTTCCCAGCCTGCCTCTAGCCCCCGGCTGGGCGAAGGGCGATTCTCAGAATTTCCCTCTGCCCAACCGAGGGCTGGAGGCAGGCCGGGCGACGCCATCAAATGAAGGAGATTTGGTTTTGGATCTATTTTCATGTTCAAGTAAGTTTTATTATACAAATTTAAATTTAAATATTTTATTTTTTACTTTTTATGTCTTTATACTAATTTTCTTACTTATTTCTTTTGTACTTGATGATTAGGTAGAATACTAGCATGTTGCCTACCAAAAGGAAGAAATTTCATTGCCATTGAGAAAGACCCAGTGCCATGCAAATTTTTTCAACAAAGAATTAACGCTCTTTAATTCCTTCCAGATGCGAAGCAAGAAGTTGATTTGAGGAAAGGGGATTTTAATGAATCATGTGTGGCAAAAAAAGAAAAGGAACCTCAACCACCATTATAAGAATGATTGGAAATGTATTAATTAATATTTGCAGACAGAGACCCATTAGAAGATGACAATGACCAAAATGAAATAAATAAAAGAAGCTATCAATGATGTTGTAGATGATGTTGAAATATGTGGATTAGTTGATATTGAACACTCATATCGATGAAATAGGTAACCTAATTAAAACGTGGAATCGTAGCCTTCAATAAGACTCAAAAACATGAAAACATAAAAAAAAAATGTATTCCGTATCCACTGTTTAGGGTCAACTAAACATTTAAAATTACAAAACAAAATTGTTTCTTGAAAAAAGGATTGAAAAAACACCCTCAAAACAAAACCAGTTGAAGCTAGAATAACCAAAAAAAACAAATTGTCATATTTTTGACATTTTTAAAAATAGAAATAATATTTTTTAATTTTTAAAATTCAAACATTAAAAAAAACCTAAAATTTAAGAAAAAAAATAAATTTAAAAAATAAAAACATTTTAAAGCTTAAAATTTAAAAATATATAGGAATAAAAAGATAAAAATAAAAAACAAAATAAAAATTTTAATTCAAACATTAAAAAAAACCTAAAATTTAAGAAAAAAAAAATTAAAGATTAAAATTTAAAAATATATAGAAATAAAAAATAAAACTAAAACAAAATCCACTTTTTTTAAAAATGCCATTAAATGGTGCAATAAAAATAAATTTTAAAATTAAAAATAAAAATAAAAGAAATATATTAAATTTTAAAAATTAATTAAAAATAAAAAATGAAAAATAAAATACAACAAAAATATTAAATTTAAAAATATATATATTAAAAAAACAAATAGATTTTAAAAAATAAATTAAATTTAAATTATAAAAATAATATATATATATATATATATATATATATATATATATGTGAACTTAAATTAAAAATATATATATATATATATAGTATATAAAAGATTTTATTAATCAAAAAATGTTAATATTAAAATAACAAATTAAATTAAAATTAAAAAAATTAAACAAACTTAATAAATAAATGAATAAACAAATAAATTTTGAAATTAAAAAAAAACCATTATTAAAATAAAAACTTTAAAATCTCTTAAAAATCAATTAAAATTGAAAAATTTTAAAAAATATATTAAATAAAACAAATTAATTTGAAAAATATTAAGTTAAACTTAAAAAACAAATACATTAAATTTTAAAAAAATAAAAAATAAAAAATAAAAAAAATTTAAAAAAAATATTAAATTCAAATAAATTTAAAAAAAATATAAAATTTAATAAAAAAATTTAACAAAATTTAGAAAAAAAAATTAAAAACAAAAAAAATGAATAAAATTAAAAAAAAATAAAACAAATTAAATTTCAAATATAAAAATTAAAAATTAAAAAAAAAAAAAAAAAAAAAAAAAAAAAATTCTAAATTTTGAATTAAAAATAATAATAATAATAATAATAGCCAGATCGGGTGGCGGCCAATCGACCTCCCGCCTAGGTGGCCACTGGGACGCTTGTCGCTAGGGCGTGGAGGTCGATTCCGAGAATCACCCTTCCACCGGGGGAGGGCGATTCCGGGAATCGCCCTCCCACCCTGCAACTCTGCCTCCGCCAAGTCGGTGATTCTCGACCTCGGCCTCCCGCACGGTGGCTGGACAGCATGCAGGCCTCGTCCACCAACATCAGCCCACTGGCTAATTGGCGGAGGCCGACTCACTGTGCCACCATGATAAAAAAATTTCTTTTATTTTTTATTTTTTTTTATTTTTAAATTCAAAAAATTTAAATTTTTTTTTTTTTTTAAAATTCAGAAAATTTAAATTTTTTTTTTAATTCAAATTTTTTGTTTTAAATTTAATATTTTAGATTAATCATTTTTTAAAAGTTAAAATTTATTCATTAAATTTATTAAAATTTTAATGAAATTTAAATTTTTTTAATCTTGTCATTTTGGTTTTTCATTTTTTAAAATTTATAATTAGTTTCATTTAAAAAATAAAGAATTTATGGATATTTGTTTTTTAATGATTTGCACATGGTTTTTTTTCATTTTTTTCGTTTTTTTTATTTGCTAGTTTTTTTTTTATTGTAATTCTTTTATTTTAAATTTTGTTTTTCTTTGAATTTTTTTTTTTTTGTTAATTTTAAAATTTGTATTTTTGATTTCTTATTATTATTATTTTTTTAATTTAATTTTTTAAATTTAATTTTTTCCTTTTTGTATTTTATTTTTTTTATCTAAATTTTAATTTTGTAATTTAAATTATTTTTAAATTTTCTATTTAATTTAATTTTTTTTAATTATATGGATGTTTTTAATAACTTAGAAAAAAATGTTTTTTTTTTTTTTTCAAATTTTGTCATTTCTTTTGATATAATTTTCTAATATTTTTGTTTTTTTTTGTTTTTATTTATTTATTTTTGTTTAAAATTTTTATTTTTACGAGTTAATTTTGTTTTTTTTACATTTTTATTGGTTTTTTTTATTGTTTTTATATATATATTTTTAATCTATGTTTTGTGTTTTATTACCAACATGAAAATCACCACTCTAAAAAAAAGGTTGATGTTGCATCAATACGTTTCAAAATTAGCATGAAAATCACCGCTCTAAAAAAAAAAAGTTGATGCTGCATCAATACGTTTCAAAATTAGCATGAAAATCACTAACATTTTAAAACAAATATTCATACTTCATAAATAAAAATATTAGTGTCAAAAATGTGCTCCAAAAAAAAAAAAAAGGTGATTCTGCATCACCACTTTTCAAAATCGGGTGCTTTTTATACTACCAAAAAAAAGTAGGTAACAATGCGGTTACTTATTTCATCAGTAACAGTGTTATTGTTGAGGATCTTTAAGTTATGCTTGCAAACAAAGCTCATTTTTTAGATCTATTAATCAGTTTTACTTGTAATGTTTAGACTTTGATATTTTATGAGAATAATTCTTATTTTTTGCAAAAAACATGTGATTACTATTATTTTTTGACATAAAATTCAATAAAAATGCTATTTTCTTAAGTTTTTTTGTTAAGATTTTCCCAAAAATTAGTTTATTTAACATGTTTTTTAAACAAAAAGTCTCCAAAAGTGTATTTTTTGCATTTTATTTGTATTGAAAATTTGTATTTTTTTGTCATATCGTTCAAAATATTGGTTTTTTAGTGACAATTATTTGATGTGCATTGAAAAATTAATTAGCAATACATAAACTTGTAGAAAATATAAACTTTATAATATTGACCCTTTTTTCATTTTTTATCTATGTGAAAAAGTGAAGATATCATTAAAAATATTATTTTTAAAAAAATAGTTTTTTTCTTTTTAAAACACAAGTACATAAATGCACGTAAAAATAAACATCTCACAGAAGAATAAGACATTAGAAAATTTATAGTGTCAAAAACAATCCTCTAAAAAAACATTGGTGATGATATGCCACCACTATTCAAAATCGACATAAGAAACATCACAAAATAAATAAATAAATAAATAAAGTGCCAAAAACATGCTCGAAAAAAAAAAAATTGATTCTGCATCACCACTTTTCAAAATCGGGTGTTTTTCATGCTACGTCAAAAAGTAGGTACTAGTGCAGTTACCTATTTCATCGATAACAGTGTTTACTCTGCTTGGAGTTTAGCTAAGTCTTTTTCTTTTCCAACACCCAACTTCTTGATACCCATCTCTACCTCTTGCACCGTGAAGAGTTTGTGTCTGTGTTTACCAAGGGAGGAGGGTCAACCTTTGGATCCTGCTCATAAAGTTGTCTTACATAGTTGAACCATTTAGAAGTTGTAATGTTGTTTTCAGTTTGCACCTTTTTCGATGAGATCTCCTTCTAGAATAATTTGGGGTTATTTTTCCCAAGGGAGATTAGTTCTTCTCTCCTTGAAACCATGAAATCAACCTTTTTCTTTCTTAATATCTTCTTGTAAGCTTTGAGCTTTATGTTATCATTTTTTGATTCCTTCCACATTCTCCTTGCCTTTTTGCATTCCTCGTCAAACCAAGCATTAACTCGAAAGAATTTTGTTTCAGACTTCTTAATTTTTTCTCTTTTGCACTTAGCAAGTGCGCTTTGAATTAAATGTGTTAATTAGTGACTATGAAGACCATGAAATGAGATTTCCTCCTTCTTGAAGAGCCTCTCTAGTGTTATTTTGAAGGTATTACAATTCTCTAGAGTCAAAAAAATTCTTCACTTTAGGGGATTTTGTTGAACACACCGAGTTTTTGACCCTAATTTCTTCTTTCCAGTCCAAGAGAAACTTAAATAAATTGGCTTGTGATATGATTTTAAGTCCCAAATCTGATCTCCAAACAACACTTCCTCCATTTTCTCACAAAAACTATGCGAGCAATTTACATAATCTACTACACTTACTCCATTGTAAGTATTGCAAATTAAATTACCAGACTTTTCCCATATATTCAAACCATTACAAACGACTAAATCTAAAGCCCCACATAGCGCAAGCCATTGTTCTCCAAAGAGATTGCAGCCTCTATCCTCTGAAACTATTTCCCACTGATGACTAATCTCTTCTGTAAGCCTTTACAACAAAAAATGTTAGCTTGTTCGCCTGTAGTTATAGCATTGAAATCCCCCACTATAAGGACTTCACCTAGCTCAGAATATATTGCAATATCTGATTTTAGGGCTGCAAAGGGATATTTGTGGTCAAGCCCTCTACTTTTGTAGATTTTTGGAACTTGCGGCGTAAAATAGTATGCTGCAATTCTGATGTGATTTCCATTTTCTGATATTTTAAGCCAGACAAATTGCTTATTTGGGTCTTCTTTTTCTACTTGAATGAAACAACATTATTTTTCTCTCACTAATACCATGATACCCCCGCGCCCTTTTCCATTCCCTGTTGCCTTGTTCCACACTGCTATCTTCCAGTACCCTTTAAACAAAGGTGTTTTTCACCCTTTATGCTCATGTGTTTCTATGAGGCAAATTATGTATCTACCTTATGCAATAGGCCCTAACCCATGTCCTCGTCTCCATGAGTAACCCTTGCAGTTCCAACAAACTAATCTTAAGGAAACTTGGGTACGACTTGATTGCTAATTTTTTTGACATGCAAGACTCACTGTTGAGTCTTTCTCCTTGCTTGCCCATACTTACCTTGCTTCCCCATTTCTTGTTGAAGAGCGTGTTGCCTCTTCTTTGTTATTGTTTTTCTATCTTGTTTTGGAAGGGGATACAAATTGCGCTATCACAACTTTACCTTTATAAATACATTCCCTCTACCCCTCATCTCTTGCTGCCCTAACTTTTTTCATTTTTTCCCTCCTTTCCTCTTGTTGTCTTACAGTTAAATATTCTCCTAGGAAAAACTAAGAACTCGTCAAGAATTGCTTCTTGCTTAGAATGATATCTTTATTATGAAAGCTAGGCATGATGACTTGTATGGGTCTGACTCTCTCACCGTTAAGCTTACCTACTCTCCATGCTTGGCATATTTTTCCTTGCCATTTCAACTTGTCTTTCAAGAATTCTCTTGCAAGGTCAAGAGTACATTCATTTTTCTCATAATCTTTCATCCCTTTAATAATTATGTTTGTTGCTCTATCTTATCTTTCCTTGCTTTCTCTATCTTTCATGTTGTCAACCTCAATGTTTGTTTCTCCTTCCCTCTTAGCATAATTGTTAATAACTTGAGCTCGGGTTTTGGAGAGTTTTACGGAATCTCCTTTCCTTTATTCTCTTGTTGTCTCTTCATGGTTGTCTATTCGGGCAACTACTTTCACCTTATCCTGGGATTATTCATCACCTCTATATTCTCCACTGCAAATTTCTTCATGATTTTCACCTCCGCCTTCATGCATTGCCATTCTCTCTTCCCTATCAGGAGAGCTTCCTGTAGAAATGCCACTTGCTCCTTCAAAACTTTGTTGCTTTCTGCTAAAGCTTGTTTTTAGCTGTTATTATATGGATTATACAATCTCTTTCCTACTCTTTATCTTCTACTACCTCCAACATTTTTTTACATTTAACATTTCTTTGACATAAAGATCAGGTGACTAAGTGAGAGGTATGGATGTGGGACTATATAATGTAGAATCATCAATGACTTTTCCTTTTCCTTTGGACTTGTTGTTGCCACATGCTTGCAAAGAGGACTTGTTTTAATATTGTTTCTTGCGAAAGACCCAAGTACTTTCCCTTTGAGACATTTTTTTCCTTGTCTACTCCCATTTTAGACGAGCTAGTCTTCGTTTTAAAATGCCCTGATACCGTTTGGCATTGACCCAAACCCACTTCCCAGCTTTGGCTGATGAGACAATTTTCACTTGCCCTATATCATTTTTTTCCATGGGTTTTGAAATTTCTTGTCCCATTATCATTATGATATTAATGGAAATCAAAGCCTCTACCCAAAACTAACCCTACAGAGAAATTTTTAACATTGAATTCCTGTCGAAAAATTGAACTTTAGTGAAATAATCAAAATCACCAGGTAATGAGAAACATCCGTAAGAAGGTGCGGCGAGCTCTGCATACATCTACGACACACAACGTTAGCGCAAGGAATATAGTCCCGCAAATAAATTTCCTGACAACGCAACATCTCACTCCAAATTTACAGTAGAAATGGTATCCATGCCTATACAATCTGTAGAAATTATACAAACATATGTATATCAATGGATTCAATCCAATCTAACAATGTACTAAAGCTAGATACTAAATCCTTCTACAAATCAATTTCGGAAATTAAACACAATCGCCAATCACATTAAACAAAGAAATAATCCAATCAAACCACAACACAGATAATTTCCCAGGGAAATCTTGTTGCTCAAAACCCCTCTATATTCTATTGTATATTCACCATGGAATCATGAAACAATTACAATGCACTCTTCTCACAAGAGTCTCGTGCACTCTCACAACTCTCACGTTGTCCTAGACAAAACTGGCCAACACTTAGCCAATTCTTAGCTTTTAAACAGTCTACCTTGCTTGTGCAATTACTGATGAATGCAATCCCTATTCTTTAGGAATTTTGGCCTTCCAAAACTGCGCAAGGATCATGGGCAATCCAATGATGTTTGGTTGCATACGGGCAACCTACTAATCACACAACTGATAGTTAACATCCCTTTAACCTTTGTCTCAACTAGGTTTCCACTAGAACTAACATGCATGCAGCTTTCATAGTAAATCATTAGTTGCATGGCAGATCACTGGTTGTGAATTAAATAATATTTAATTCACTTGATCTCTCACTAGTGCAACAAATAGTTACAACTAGTTCAACTGACTCTAACTCACCTAACTGAGTTAACTGATTACTCATGCATTAAACTAATCCACCAACTACAATTCAAACTCCATAACGAATAGAATTACTCTGTATGCCTCACCAACCACCCTCAAATCGAAATTCATGAGCTAATTGAGTTTATCACACTCACTTAACTATTACAAGTGATCATGAGATAAGATTATATTTTATTGTCGAATTTAATTAAAGGAAAATTAAATTAAACACTGCACCAATTTAATTAATTAAATTGGTTTTCACACTAATGTATCGCTAGGACCTGTTGGTCCCACACAAGTGTGTGTGCTGCAATTTCTTGTTGGGCTTCAACACTCCCTCTCAACATGAAAGGGATTATCTGCCACACCAATCCTGCCTCTGTGGTATTCAAATTTTCTCATGGCGAGCGCCTTCGTCAGAATATCTGCATCCTAATATTCCATTAGAATGTAATGAAGTAACATAATGTGCCTCTGAACACAATCTCTGAGATGGTGGTACCATATTTCTATGTGCTTGGAGCTATCATGGAATAGCAGATTAACCAAGAGTTTAATGCAACTCTGGTTATCACAATGTATCTCATTCGGATCTATCTGAGAACCAAAAAAACCGACCAGGATATTTCTCATCCAAATGGCCTCACATGCAGCTTGAATTGCTGCCATGTACTTTGTCTCAACTAAACTAAGTGCCGCAGATCGTTTCTTCCTACTGTACCAAGAAATTGTTGTCGGTCCTCCTGATGTGCTCTTTCTGTCTGATGGATTGACTGCCCAATCTGCATCCGTGAAGACTTGAAGCTTTACTCCCTCTGTCCGTCTGTACCATAATCCATACTTTGTAGTGCCCTTGAGATATCTCAAGACATGCTTCCCCACCTTTCAAAAGATCTTGCTCAACTTAACCATAGCTTGATTCATTTGGTTAACTACGTAGAAAATGTCTTGTCTGGTGTTCACCAAGTACATCAATGAACCCACTAGCTGCTTGTAGACAGTAGCGTCCACTACTTTTCTTGAAGTATCATCCTCTTTCCTCCAATTTCCAGTTATATATCCATGGGTTTACAAATCATGTAAACCTACCGCATTCCTCAGTATATTTGAAATGTACCACCATTCCACCGCCAGAAGCTAAACCAAGGGAAATATGGGGAAGGAGTCCCATGTCCTTCATTTTGAACTCCCTTTCAAGATGCTCCTTGCATGAAGTTATCACCACTATCACCTATTAAAATTTATATCATCAACATAAAGTACGATAATCAAGAGCTTACCATCAACCATTAAAATTTGGCACAGGTTAAAATGGGATCACTTTTGGTGAAGCCCAGCCGGTGAAATGGTCAGTCAATCCGAGTGTACCAAGCACAAGTGCCTATACATAGTAAGACAGTGTTTCCTTCTTGAGCTCTGTGGTACACATGCAACTCAACTGTCAAAGATCTCAAAACCTTCTGGCTGCTATATGCACACTTCTTCCTCAATAAGTCCATTGAGAAACGAAATTTTCACATCCATCTGATTAATGCGCCACTCCATATGTGCTGAGAGTGAAAAGATAGATCTAATGGAAGATTACCTTGCAACTAGTGCGGAAGTCTCTTCATATTCGATCCCCTCCACTTGAGAGAATCCCCGGGCCACAAATATGGCGTTGTTCTTCTCCACACTCTCATACGTTGCTTGCTTCACCCTATATATCCATCTAGATCCAACCATTGATTTTACGACCGGTCTTGGGACAACTTCCCATGCATTGTTCTTGACGATGGAGTCATACTCCTCTACCATAGCGTCAACCCAAATTGGTTGCTGCACTAATTCCTCAAAGGAAGATAGTTCTATCACAATACACTTGCTCATAAGATCCATGTATCCAGTAAACCTGTCTGGAGATTGTCTCTGTCTGTGCAGTGAAATAGGGGCTCCTACATTCTCTGCCGCATCAAGTCTCAATCTATCAGCTTCCGTGGTGCACCTTCTACAATTTCTGGTGGATGGCTCTGCATGAGTGTTTTCTGCCACTCCATGATCCTCCGCATGTGGCTACTCCACATCTTAATGTTCATTCTTTGGAACCGAGAGTTCCTCCTCTGCATGCAAATCCAACTCCCTCTCAAGGGACAATCGCATGGCTTTCTCCTCATCAAATTTTATATCCCGTCTCACAACAATCATCCTATTGTTTGGAAAATACACCTCAATAGTTGTGGGGAGTATCAGTGTGCCCCACAAATATCTCAATCTCAACTATTGGTTCGATCTTCTTCCTGGTGTCTTTTCTCACATGCACATAAACAAGTGAGACAAAAATCTTAAAATATGAAACATTAGGTTTCTTACCAGTAAAAGCCTCCTCTGGTGTACTCATGCCAAGTATCTGATGAGGACAACAGTTTTGCACAAATACTGTTGTGTTGCATTCCTCCGCCCACAGATGCAACGGTAGTCCCTAATCACGCAACATCGCTCGTGTTGCACCCACAATTGTTCTATTCTTTCTTTTTGCGGACCCATTCTGCTATGGGTTATGAGGCACAATCAACTCTCTCCAAATTCTTTTTTTGTTGTAGAAGTTCTTGAATTCACCACCATTGTCACTCCTAAGAGCCTTCACATGATTCCCCGTGTCTTTCTCCACTAGGACTTTAAATTCAAGAAATTTTGAAAACATATGATCTTTCTTTTGCATGAATTAGATCCAACACTTTCTAGAAAAGTCATCAACAAATATCACATAGTACTTATGTGTTGCTGTCGAAGAAGTAGAGAATGGTCCACACACGTCTGAGTGAACTCTCTCAAGGATTTCCAAGGCTTGGTTATCCTTCTCGTGAAAAGTGGCCTTTGCATACTTCCCCATAGTACATCCCTTGCATGTGTCTGACTGCACAAGAGTACCCTTGGGAAGACCCATAGAATTCTGCTGCATGACATTCAAGGCTTCGTGGTGTAGATGGCCCAAGCTACTGTGCCATAACTCACCCTCATCCTGGCTCACCACTTTGTCTAACTTACCCATCAATGTTCTGCAACCATCTACATAAAGTTTATAAACATTCTTCACACAAATCCCAATCTTCTTGACTTGTCCTATTTTTTTGTGTCGCAGGAAAGCTTTTCCTTTACTGAAAACAACATCATAGTCTCTATCCTTCAACATTACGACTAAGACTGAATTTTTCTTCAAGCCTGGTACATGCATTACATATTTTAATTGAAAGGGTTTACCTGACTGTCTCTGGAAGGTAACTATACCAATCCCGGTAGCATTGTACCGCCTATCATCACCCATTTCGAAATGCATCTGGAGGTCCTCCTCCAAGCTACTGAAAATTTCTTTGTCTCCCGTCATGTGAAAGGATGCACCACTATCCAAGTGCCACACTGATCCCATTGCACTTGACACCATGCATGTAATGAGCGAGAAGTAAAGCTCAAATTGCGAGGCCAAAGCCCCACCAGTTACAGATCCTGAAGCCTTCTTTTTCTTCTTCTTTTGTGGACAATTAGTGGCATAATGTCCATGCTCGTGATAGTGAAAACACTTCACTCTGGACATGTTGCGCTTTTTGCATCTTTGCCAGACTCAGATTTGGAATGAAATTTATTCCCTTTCCCCTTCTTTGCCTTGGCAGCCAAAGCACAATTTTCTTCATCATCATTCTTAGATGAAGATCCATCCCTAGTATTTTGCCTTAATTCTTCTTGCACCAAATCCGACCAAAGTCGTTCCCAATCTAGCAACTTTTCCCTTCCATTGACAGAGTCTTGATAACTATGCCAACTCTTAGGAAGTCCTAGAAAAGATAGGCTCACCAAGTCATCATCCGCGACAGTAATGCCGATGCTCACATGCTCATCCCGACATTGGACAAACTTTGTTAAATATTTCAACATAGTGTCGTCTTTCTCCATTTTGATTTTCCTAAGCTTGTCCTTCAGTGCCAATTTTTTATGATCAATGTTGCTCTGAAATAGATCTATCAAAGCTTTCCACATTGCATACGGTGTCGCTTTTCCATGGAGACTTGAGACAATGTGGTCTCATACTCCCTCGAGTAATATCCTCCTCTCCTTTGCAACCTTCTTTTTCCAAGCATCAAGATTCGCAGCATCTACTACAACGGGTGGGAACATCATTGTCAATGAATTATTTCAACCCAATGTCCTCTATTACTGCCTCCATCATGTCTTTCCACACAATATAGTTAAAGATTCCCTCGAGTGCATACTCCAATCTCAAACCATTGAAATCCATTTCGATCCTGAATCATTGTCGCACCAAGAATATTTTTGCAAATTCGAATTCTATTCAATCACAAACTCAACTTCTCCTCCACTATAGTGATTTCTTGTGCTCTGATACCATGTAAAAATTATACAAACATATGTATAACAATGGATTCAATCTGATCTAACAATGTACTAAAACTAGACACTGAATCATTTTAAAAATCAATTGCGGAAATTAAACACAATCGCCAATCACATTAAGCAAAGAAAGAATCAAATCAAACCACAACACAGATAATTTCCCGGGAAAAACTTACTGCTCAAAACCCCTCTATTTTTAATTGTATATTCACCATGGAATCATGAAACAATTACAATTCACTCTTCTCACAAGAGTCTCCTGCACTCTCATAGTGGTCTCACGCTGTCCTGGACAAAACTGGCCAACACTTAGCCAATTCTCAGCCTCTAAATAGTGTGATTTTCTTGTGAAATTCCTGATGATTGCAATCCCATTCTTTAAGAATTTTGGCCTTCCAAAATTGTGCAAGGATCATGGGCAATCCAATGGATACCTGGTTGCATGCGAGCAACCTGCTAATCACACAACTGATAGTTAACATCCTTTTAACCTTTGCCTCAACTGGGTCTCCACTAGAACTGACATGCATGCAACTATTAATAGTAAATCATCAGTTTCATGAGAGATCACTGATTGTAAATTAAATAATATTTAATTCACTTGATCTCTCACTAGTGCAACAAACAGTTACAACTAGTTCAACTGATTCTAACTCACCTAAATGAGCTAATTGATTACTCATGCATTAAACTAATGCACCAACTGCAATTCATACTCCATAACTAATAGAATTAATTTGTATCTCTCACCAACCACCCTCAACTCAAAATCCATTAGCTAACTGAGTTTATCACACTCACTTAACTATTACAAGTGATCATTAAATAAGATTACATTTTATTGTCCAATTTAATTAAGGGAAAATTAAATTAGACACTGCACCAATTTAATTAATTAAATTAACCTTCACACTAATATATCGCTAGGACCTATTAATCCCACAATAATGTGTGTACTGCAATTTCTTGTTAGATTTCAACAAAATCAACTTTTACACCAAACTATTGGCGGTCGTGATCTTCACATTTAGCTGCTTACGTAACTTGGCTGGAGGGTTTCCAGCGTTTCCGTCATGGTCTCGATTTAACTTCCAAACGACATCTATGTTAAAAAATAAATTTTGATTGTACAAGTTGATTAGACCTAACACAACGAAAAACGGTAATAATTCTCATCATCACTTGAGCATCTCTCGATAATCTTGAAGCCCACTTAATTTGTAAACGAGATGTTTATTATCATCTTTACAAAGTCCCAATAATGTAAAAGAAAGGCAAACATAATTTTTATTATTTGCTTTATGTTGAAAGACAAATTTTCTTTTGCAGATATATATAAAGCTTAAATTTGTTTTATTAATTAATAAATGATATTTTAATTAAATATAAATAATTTTAAAATATAATACAAATTAAGATTAAACTAATATTACTAAAAAATAATTATATTAAATAAATAAATAAATGTTTTCAAATAATTACAATAAAAAATATTCAACCATTTAGATTATAATACACTATACAAATAACACATGGTTATTTCAATTCAAATATATCCAAAACATGGTCTGTTAATAACGCAAAAAAATAATCTTACCAATTATAGTATAAACATTTCAAGTTTGTGAAGCCAATATCATAAATATTTTTGAAAAAGTCAATTGTGAAGCCAATATCATAGATATTTTTGAAAAAATCAAAGTTTTAAGATGGGTTTTTATTGTTTTAAAATCCCAAAGTTCACCAAATTTGAAAATAAATGTTTATTATTATTATTTTTTTAATTATATATATATTAAATTTTTTAAAATAAAAATATTTAAATAATAGAAAATATTATTATAATTTAAATTTCAGATTAATAATAGAAAATATTATAATTCATATTCATAAAAT
This sequence comes from Pinus albicaulis, assembly GCA_034641835.2. NCBI lineage: Eukaryota > Viridiplantae > Streptophyta > Pinopsida > Pinales > Pinaceae > Pinus > Pinus albicaulis. The sequence goes on along the minus strand of CM076575.1, from coordinate 923,055,641 downwards.
AATTCATTATAATTAAGGAATGTAATTATTTGAAATATTTTATTGATGATCTTTAAGATGTAAGTAGATTTGGAAGGAATATGAACTTTTAGATTAATAAATTTAGGAGGTTGATATTATAGACCTAAGGGATTAATACTAAAACCTTAAGGGATTATGAATCCAAGGGAATAATATTAAACCCAAGGTATATAAACCCTAAAATATATTATAAATCTCAAAATAAACACGATCGTCTATACTTGACTAGGGTTGATTTTCACATTGAGAAAATACTTGGCATAATGCAACGTAGGACCTTGGTTGACCATGATTGATTTTCATAACAATACAATCTTTGTCACAATGTGATGTTGCACCATGGTTGATTTTCATATTGAGACAATCTTTGTCACAATGTGACATTGGACCACGATTGACCATGATTGATTTTATAAAAATGAATGACCATGGTTGACAATTTATTAATTTATAAATGAATTAATTAATTTTTCTAATTAATTAATAAGTTAACTTTAATTAATAAATTATTTATTTATAACTATTTACAGTAATCATAAATAATCAAGAATGATTAATTAAATAATAATCAATGAATTGATTTATTAATATTATATCAATTAATTATAATTAATTAATAAACAATTAGTAAATTAATTATTAATGATTTTCTATAATCAAGAAACCATTCAGTTTTATATTAATTTATAATTTTAGATTTTAATAATAAATCAACTAATGTTACAATGTAAATTAATAAATTAATTATTTATAACTATTTATAGTAATCACAAACAATCAGTTCCCTAAAAGGGGTGACCAAACATCTAGCCAAAGAACCTTAGGGCACATCCCACAAGGCAGGCGGTAGGTGAGCGAAGGATGGTGATTAAAGTGACGCGATGGGATGGTAGCTGGCAGAACTCTCCAGACCCACCTATGTTCGTTATATTGTGTAGAAGTGTTATTGTAACGGTTGTTGTATCTTGGGTGATGAATTCAGAGTGCAACGTGGTGGACGGTAGTGTTGAAGGCCAAGCATGTTTGTTAGAGCCATGGGGTAGCTGGAATTCTATGGAATACTCGGATAGTGTCTTTGTGGCTTCTCAAAAGGGCTATTTATCCTTCATATGGAATCCTGGTTCATTTGGAGGTATATATCCTCTTTGGTGTTGTAAATTTAGTAGTGTATGGTGGAACCCCAGGTGCCGAAGACGAAGGGTTGCTTCAGGTTGGTGGGTACTCAGTGGTCTCCTCGAAAAAGGTTGCTTTAATTCTAGTACTTCTCGGAGCAACTGATTCTGGTGGTGGTTAGTAATGTGACGTCGTCGCTTGTCCTCCGGAATGGGTGGCCTGGTCTGTGGACTCATGGTGGTTCTAGTTTCTGTTGTGCTCCTTAGGCAAAACCCCCTAGGGTTGTGGCACAGCCTGTTGTTGGGTGACCTTCGAGACACTAGTTAGTTACTACCTAGTTGTGAATATTCTAGTTTTGGGTGCGTTAGTGCATTCTTATGGGATGTGAATTGTTATCATCCCTCCCCTGTTATCCTTGTGGACTGTTGGAGGAGTAAGATTGACTAGGTTTTTTGGAATGGTGCTGGTGGAAATGGCTCGGTGGGAGGTCGGGCTTGGACATAATTTTGAATTCATAGTGGGGAGGTGGTGGCAGGGCTTGTGTCTGCTTGGGTGTGTGCTGGCGATCGATTCCTTCGAGGCAATGGCGTTAACCTCGCTCATTCTGGTAAGAGGTATTTGGGTCACCATCCATGCCCCTCCAGTGTGGTCGTCCTCGTCCGGGAAGTGGGAAACATAGTCATGTTGGTTGTCAAGCCAGTGATTCGAGTTATGCTTTTGAGAATGCAATTAATGGAGAACGGGTTGGTGAGGTTGCTCAGGCTCGTGGAATTTCTCCAAGCATAGTGGAGGCTCCAGCCACGCTGGAAACATTTTTTGAGCAACTGAGAGGCGTTTAAGCCAACTTGGACATCATAAGGGAGCACCGTTATGAATATCAGAAGAAGTTAGTGGTCTATATGAATGACTTTCAATTCAACCTCAATGAGACTCTGGGGCAGCTCAAGAGCATTCGAAGGAACCAAATATGCCTTAATCAATTTCTGCATGACCTAGAGTTATAAGAAGAGAACATTGAATTTCATATGCACGAGCAAGACAACTTCCCAACAGTTCCTCCCGACCTTCCTCCTCACCACCATCTGTGACATGATGCTCTCAGGTTTTCTGTCTTTTTCGTTATATTTTTTCTATGTACAACTACTAATCCTATCATAAATAATAGTTGTATGGTTATATATGATGATTTCTCTGACACCCCTTGCTCTCATCTTCGGTCTTCGTGAAGCCAGGGGGGCGTGAAGATCATTTTTTTACTCTAGTTCTCAATGTTGACAATAAAATTTTCTTTGTTGATCGACAAAAAAACAAATAATAATAATAAACAGTGATTAATTAATTAAAACCAATGAATTAATTGATTGATTTATTAAAAACTTTCCCTTATGAATAATATTTTTAAATTATTAAAAACTTTTTATTTTCTAACTAATTAACTAAATAACGGCTAGTTTTAGCAGCTATCACCGGGCAATGACGCATCCTTACTATTTATTCATTGAGATCGATCTCCTTCTTCACCTTGTCTTGAGGATGAACCACATTAGATAGTTCGAAACGTCGACCAAATCCTAAAGATGTGATTAATCCAAAAGACATTTATCTACATTATAGATCACAAAAGTCTTGGATCTAAAATTTAAATTTTAACAATTTAATTTTAAACCACATAAATTTAGTCATATGCGAATTAAAAATTAGAAATTTAAATTTTAAAAATTAAAAAAATAAATTTCAAATTCTAAAAATATTAATATTTAATTTTACTAAAACTTTAATTAACTTTATAAATAATTTTAAAAATTTCTAAATTAATTAAGAGTGAAAGCATTTTGACCCAAACTAATTACAATATACAAAGCTATAAAACTAGCAGGTGCCCCAAATGGTACAAAGAAACGCCCATAGGAGTGAGAAATAGAAATAATTATACTTTGTTTTGAAATAATAATTGTTATATTAAATTTAGATTGTTTAGTGTATTGGTTTTTTTTTTTTTTAAATTGCATTCATATACATCATGAACCAGCGTAGTGCCTATATCAAATAAATATTATGAGAATAAGAATAGAATAGTTCATAATTAAAAATCTTATCTATTAAATGATGTAAAAGTTAATATTTGAGTTAGTGATGTTTAATAGATATGAATTTAAACCCTTTTTTTTTAATATTAACTAATTTAAAATATGGAAATATTAAATTTGTTTTCTAATTAATTATATTTTTTAATTTTTCTAGATACTAGTAAAATTCACCCTAAAATCACATATATGAATTTAATAATATAGAAAACATATTTCTATCTTTCCTACTTGGAAAATAAATCTCTACTAATTTAATAATATAAAAATTAAATTTATAATCATCTGATTGTGATGGCCTTGATGGGAGGGGAAAGGCAGGGGAAGGACACTAATTGCCTCAAAAGGTGATGGGAAGGGAAAGGCAGGGGAAGGACACTAATTGCCCCAAAAGGTGATGGGAGGGGAAAGGCAAGGGAATGACACTAATTGCCCCGAAAGGTGCAAAGAGAGACTGATAGGTTTATTTAATTGGAAAAGTTGTATGAGGGATGCATTTGTATGCATGTATTGCATTGCTTTTCATTTTGAAGCACACATTGAAAATAGAAATAGTACATAATGTAATAAAATTATTTGAAAAGACTTATTCTTTATAGATATGGTCCAACACAAACTTCTTGTGAATTAATAGTTTTCAAATAATCCTTCCTAAAGGGTTACTATCTTCCATTCTTTCATAGTGTTTCTTTTGAAAAAATGAGTTTTTTTGCAAATTAAAGGTTCTCAAATATTTCAATTAAATTTCTTTTAAATATGTAATTCATTTAAATATTTAAAAGTTATATTCTTATAATTCTTGTAATTTAGTCAATGAAATACAAAGTAATTTAAATTTAATTCTTCTAATTCAATTATTCTAATTCTTGTAATTATCTAATGAAATAAAAAGCAATTTAAATTCAATTCTTCTCATTCTTGTAATTTAATTAATCAAATAAAAAACAATTTCAATTCAATTCTTCTAATTCTAATAAATTCTTCTAATTTTTATAATTTAATTAGTAAAAATAAAAATAAAAAAAACTACTTTTTTAATATTTCATAAATCTTTTAATATTTAATTAAAACTTTAAAATAAATAAAACAAAACAAATGAAAAAAGACTAATCTTTTAAAGATAAAAATAAAAGTAGTGTGCTTCCAACCAAGAAATGTCAATCAAAACTCTTCAAGTGATGTTGTTACTTCTTGTTACCAAAACAACAACCATATAGTGACCATCACATTATAACTCTTGAAGACTAGCATTTGTTTGAGTCGTTTAATTGAAAGATCTTGTAATCGGTAGAGACCATGCATTGATTAAGAGTATTCACATAAAGGCCCAGAAAGAAAAAACAAAACTATTGTGAATTCATATTAATCTTCCATTTATTGATGTTCCAAATAGATTAAAAAGCATGGACAATTTTATGATTCTAGTGATTATAGTGCCCAATATTATTGAATCTATCTAAATTATATCTTTAAACATTAATATACAAATTATATATTCTATTATAGTCTAATACGAAAAATATGCTAAAAAATATAATATGATTCAGAGATGACTTAGAGTGGTTAACTATGATAAAAAAATATAATGGAAATACCCAAATGAAGCAGTGGTGAAAGTGCATTCGTGGAATGCGAAGCAGGAATCACGTGGCAACAATATTGTTGAATCTGAACAATATTGTTGCGCATGTGTCATTACAAGAATTAATTGGTTGATTAAAGAAAAAAAGTTGATTCAAAAGAAAAAGCCTATCAACCTAAAAATATGAAAAGTTTATGAATCACTTTAACAACTAATCGCAAAAATAAATAAATAAATAATCAAAATCTTTACATTTCTAAGTTTATTAATGGTTAACAAGATGAATGACTCGCTGGGCACCAACCACATACAAATAAATACTTACAAATCAAGTTACATTGCCGTCTTACACCTTAAAAAACCTAGTTTAAACACTTTTGTTACGTACGGAGTAACAATCTCAAATAGAGAGAATTTGTTCGAGGGAATAAACCGTTTGTTCGTTTTCGAGAATAATGGTTGCAAAGATTTTGACAAATTAAAAAATGTGTCCATAAATCATGTCGACAACACTATACAATATTGAGATAAATGGCCTAAGAATCACACTCTAGTAAGTAAAAGGTAATATAACTCATACAATTATTAAAATTGTAAAATTTTAAAAAGTAAAAGCCAATGCAAAATTCTAAAAGTAAATAATTTTATTTTTTAAAAATTTCATCACTAGATTATTAGAGTTTATTAAAAATTGAATAACCTTATTATAATATATTGAATTTTTTTTTGGACTTTTTTAAGAAAGAAATTAGTCTTTTTCTCACTTAGAGGTTGTTGGCACTAAACCAACTCATAGGTATAGTCACTTAAGAGTTCATAAAACTCAAAGTATTTGGTCCTTCTTACCCTGAGGATTAGAGTGGGGTTGTTGGTTGAGGTGTTGGCTTGGGCATGAGGGCTAGAGTGAGGTTGTTGGTACCAGGCCAACCCATAGGTATACTAATTTAAGAGTTCATAAAGCTTGAAGCCATTAGTCTCCCTCTTTCTTAGCCTGAGGGCTAGAGTGAGATTGTTGGTACCATGCTAGTCCACTGGTATACTAACTTAAGAGTTTTTAAGATTGTAAGCCAATACAACAATGTTTATAGTCAAAAATCCATTACAACAATATTTAGCAAGACTAAGCTCAACATGTCACTAGTAGGGATACTAGTGACTTGAACATGTGTGGAGAAGATAATAGCCATTCCCACATTAAGATAACCCCATTTAACTATAAATATTTATTTTATTCCCAATTCTTATTAAATATAAGTGTAATCTAAATATTTTCATTTTTTTCATTTTTTAAATTAGTTTTATCCAAATTTTTGTTATTTTTTAAATTAGTTTTATCGGAAATTTTGTTAAAATTTTTTAAATGGTATATATTAGTTGTTTAGATTATATAATCTAAATGTCCCCAATTTTTAAAAAAATTAAATTAAATCACATATTCAAAAATTTGATTTAAACATTATAAAAATATAATTTAATCAACAATGGTCAACTTCCAATAATAACTTTCAACCAAATCAAGAACATAAAACTTTTAGACGTTCTTTTATATGTATTCATTTTGAGAAAGATAGAAGAGATGGTCATTTGTTGCAAGTCAAACTAAAAGAACAAGAGGCATCTAAAATATCCTCTCACATTTAAAAAAAAACAAAGTCTAAAGTATTTTAAGTTGAAATCAAGTGATATGGTTCATATATAGGTCTAAGAGTTCTAAGTTTTATCCTTTTTTTTGGAATTGAGCCATTTATTTATTTGTGAGATATTTATTGTTTGAAATACATTCTTAAATATATAAATAAATTCTAAATTCTCAAAAGTTTCCAAAACATTTCACTATACATATTTAATAAATTAAATTTATGAAAAAAAAAATGTTTAAACGATGTACATTATATTTATTTCATATATTGTGAAACATTAATTTTCCAAATCGCTCTCAAATTTCCCTGAGTCAAAAAAATATATATTTTATTAATAAATTTCATTAATGTATTAATAATTATCTTTAGTATTTAAAAAAGAAGTAATATAAATATATTTTTCTTTAAATTAATTAACAAATAGTGAAAAAATTCAATTAAAAACTTATATATATAAGCATGGAACAAGATTCTTAATCATAGAAATTTACTTTTATTTTATAATAGAAACTTATATTTTATAAATATGTTTTGTTATATGACTTATCAATACCATATACTAAAAAAACCATAACTTAATTTATATAATACATATTCATATGACATTTTTTAATTAATGAATTTAATTAGAAAGATAAAAAAGAACCAAACTACTTTAAAGATAAATCTCAATAAAATATTTAATAAATATTATTATTCTTATTACATAAATAAGTGAATAAGTTATTATAAAATATTTTAGCTATTAAATAGAATATCTTAACTATTGATTAAAAAACAAAATAAAAATTAATTATAATATCAAAATCTCGAACAATAATAAATATAATATTTTTCGAATTCCAAATTTTCTAAAAAAAAATATACGGTAACAAGTATAACATTATTATATCAACGTTTAAAAAATAAAAATCATACTCTAAAAAGGAAGGAGATCATACTCTCCATTGGAGTAACGGTAAGAACAAAGGAAGGAGATCATAATTCATAGATGAAATAAATTTCTTCTTTGGATTAGATGTATCAGATTTGGGAATTTTCTTTATTAATCCGTGCCTAGTACAACGGGACTATAATGATTGATCATCTATTGGTTTCATATTAATTTGGGTGGACGGATCCATTTGACCAATGTTTGTAAAAAATATTATGTCAAAAAATATTTTATCCAAAGTTTTGTTTTGGAGGTATTATTGTCGAGTTTCATTTTCATATCCAATTTTCTTTGCACCTTTTAACATATCCTAATTTGCTAAACCCAGGGTATTTCTTCTTTGTTTTCAGCCTAGAAATTGGCCTAGAAATCTTCAATGAAAGCTATACAGTGGATCCTTTCCTGGGAGGATCCTAGCCTTACATCTAGAGAACCCTAAATCGAACAGTTATCACTCATTAGGGGTTGGATTGACAGCTGGTTTCGGGGAATAAGCTCCAACTGGCTCACATGCTCGCTCTCAGACGCAGGTGAAAACTTCACTGAAGCTTAAAATTGCAACCGGTAAACTTCACCCTATTCCAGAAAACTTCACAGAAGCTTGAACTTGCAACTAGTAAACAGGAAATACCAAAGGCAAGAGAGTGTACAAGTTCATTGTTGTGGGTAAAGGAGACAGAAGGAGCAGTCATGTTTCATAAAAACCAAATTACTTTCCTAACCCTGTACTTATCTTGCTATGCCTAAAGACTCATGGGAAATTCCATGACATGAATCATGGCCTTTGTTCTCTCAATGATGCATCTGTTCTTATCATGTGCGAAAAAAAAATCTTCAAATGCTTACTAAGTAATCTCTACTAGTAAGTTAAAATAATATATCTTTCATACTTCATTTTTGTTTCTTTTTAGTAGTGCAAATGGCGGGCTTCACATGATTCAAACCGACGATTTCCGAACATGTGTAATTTGAGCGTGTAGGTTTTATGGAATCGATCTTGCTCTATGTAATTCGAACTACCAACCACGTCATTAATGTTTCATGGGAAAATTGATGTGTCATTCCTGGTTTTGATTTTGTTTCAGTAAAATTTTCTTGATCATAATAATTTTATTTTCTAAATAAATCCATGAGATGATATAAATTTTTCATTAGATAGGCGATGACGAACTTTGCTTTTGTATGCATGCACTGAAGGGTTTCTTTCTTACCAAGAAAGGCATAAAATGAGATAGCTGAATTCATCACTTATACCTCGAAAACCCTTATTTGTCTTATCTTTCAATGTATAATTAGGGTAAATAATGATCACCATGCTTACAAATTATCAATGGAATTGGATTTGAAAAGCGAATTGTCTAAATTCGCCCATGATCTAATTTAAAAAATCACATAACTATGACAAATGTGAAGTTTAAATTGAATAAGAAAGGATTTTAAATATTTTATCATGGGGAATCACTCTTTTAGAACAACAGTAAAGGGGGGTTTTTTTGTTTGACCACTAAATTCAACCCATGTGTCTCCCTGGCGCAAGGATCAAATTCGAGTTCTGATGAACTTTGTGAGGGGTTATGCAAATGGAAAACATTGAGTATTTGGTGAGACTTACATATACACAATTAGATGACCGCCAAACCAGGACATTTCCGATTGGTGGTTAGAAAGAATGGCCTTCACTAGACCTGTAGAGACCATGTTCCTTGGTAGTCAAATGCAAATACATTTTGGCTAAAAAAAAATGGATTTATCCAGCTTCTTTAGGACCCTTACCTCTTTTGAGATTCAACCATGTGAACCAAAAATCAGAGGAATCCTTTTTCCCACAAACTTTGTTCAGTTGGATCCAGGTTCAACATAAGGCTCCATTTTAGCCTCCTTTTCCTTATTGCACCACCTATGAAAGAGTAAGCGTTGTCATTTGGCGACTTCTCCATATTGAATTGCTGCAAACTAGTACTTGGTCGTGGGTGTATCATTGTTCATATGTTTTCTAGAATGAGTCTCTCTGAGGTGTCTGTGAGTGCATAAACATTGATCGCCCTTATAGCATGGTTGGTTGTCTACATTTAGCAATATCCAAACCAATTTTTGTGAGGATTCAGGGCCCAAATTTGAAATGCATGCAGTAAGCTCAAGTAAGAGAGGGATGTTTGTGCATCCTTTTCCCTTGTCATGTTTTGTGGTAAATACGCAAGCCATAATAAATTTAAGGTATTTTTTTGGAGAAATCCTACCACCACTTCTTGTAGACAAACCAAATTTAAATCCTCAATTGAGAGACAATTTCCTTGAACCATGTTTTTTGTGCAGGGGTTTGTGGTTCCCATCTATTTCACAAAAGAACATTAATGTGGGTAGCTTGCAAGAGAGAAAATTCATCAAATTCTTTGCCAGTTTCCACCTAATCTGACCTCAAAGATATCGTGTGATGCATCTAGGTTGGGCTTTGATTTCAAGTGCATATGGTCCCCCTTCAAGTTCTGGTTGATGGCATTCTAGCTTGCCTATTATCGTTTGGTTGGGGCTATGAGTATTGAGCGTCGGTGTTAGTACCCTTCAATGCTTATTGTAAGCCTTATATGTGGCCTTTGGGTTAGTTTTGTTTGATTCATGCTAATGGTAGCCATTGAGCCAAGTGTTTGGCTTTAATGATCTTGAATAGTTAAAACTTCTACAACAAGAGCATGTCTTGGAAGTTGGAATGTTGGTATACCAAATGGGTTGGTAAAGAAAAATTGTATTTATCTGTATATCAATAGAATTTTTAGGTTATTTATTAGATTGACCTTTGATGATTTAAATGGGGGTCTTACAACCTTTCGGTTTCATGACATATGGATACACCTATCAGCGTAAACCCACAAAGGTGGGTTACACTTTTGTGAGAATTGGGGGCAGAAAAGTCATTTTCCCAATAGTTCGGCCGATCTGTTCTAGAGTTTGGCCGAACTTTCGAAGTTATTTCGGCCGAACTAATTCTGTCGTTTACATTGACAGTGTATTGACAACATGGGCAAACAGATTTTTGGCCAGAGATGGGAAAACCGGCAACAAAAGTTTGGCCGAACTAATAGTCAGGCCGAACTATTAGTTTGGCCGAACTTTTAAAATATTTTGACCGAACTAGTTCTTATAAATATATCGGCCCGCAAACCTTAATGGGTTTTGGGCGTATTACCGTTGTTGTCTCGCGTCTGTCCATTGTCTCGCGTCTGTGTTTGCAGGGCCGATGAGGTGAGGTGTTGCTCTGTTGCGCCGTGACGACGAGGTGAGGTGAGGTGTTGCTCCTATTGCTCTGTTGCTCTGGTTTTTTTGTATTTTTTTTGGTTTGATTTTAATTTTAATTTTTTTTTGTCGTAGGGAATTTGGTCTACGTCCTCCATTTGTCTTCGGTGATCTCCCGACTCGTGCTCGTCTTCTCAGTGCGGCTTCATCCTCTTATCAGCTGTGAATTTCCAGGTATGCTATCCTGATCCTCTGTCATTGAATTTACAGGTATGCTATCATAGATGAATGAAGAATCAACCGGAAATTTGGGAGTTTGTTATTAGTTCCTTTCAACTATAATTAGGATGGTTTGGTTTGTCTTTAGAATCTTGTTTGTAGAACTTGACTAAAAAGATCCTTAGTTTACTAATTAATTTACTATATTATGTGAAAACTATTAGATTTATTGTTTTTTTAATTTTTTATTTTCCCAAATGCATGAGGCACCACTATCATCCCTGCACCTACACGCAGGGGTAATATTTTTCTCATAATCATTAGGACTTCCACATGGCCCCTGCCACTTATCTATGCTTTTGGAAAAATTGAACATTGATAGATGGCTTGTGAAAATAATTATGGCTGAACCACGATCTTAAGAACATGGTTTTTTTAGAACCAGTATCAATTATAAATTACAAAATTTGAACGGTGATTTATGCCCACTTGCTCTGGAGTCAAAGACTAATATGTAAAATAGCACTAAATATTGAGGTGCCATCTCTGAGATCTGATGCAGGAGCATGAGGCCTCGAGGAAAAGGACTTCAATTTTATTCCAAAAGTACAAAAAAAATTACAAGCAAAGGAGTGGGTTTCCTTTAGCTGTCAATTTACAGTTTTAGTAGATAGGGTTTGAAATATTATTTAGATATTTGAACTACTTTGTAATTAATTCAATGTATTTAGTTTTTAGTTGATATTTTTAGGGAGAATATCGTGCAAAGGGATTTTATCCAAAATTGGACAAATTCGATCCTTTGAATCAGACTTGAATGATTGTATACAATTTTTTTTTTTTGTAAGTTTTAGAGGTGTGAAGCAGGATTTTGACTATGGAATAATTAAATTGAACAAATTTGATTTCCTCTGTATCTCTGTGAAATATATGTGTGACTGCATTTTTAGCAGAAGAGATAATTTTGGACGCTGAATGACTAAAACTCCAAAGAAGTCCCAAGAAGAGTTTTCAACTGAGACAGAAGATGTAATCTCGAAATTTGGGAGATTGTCCCTAACACCTGCAACCAGCCCACCATTTGTGGTATCAGAGCAGCCTTTAGACACTAAGAAAGATCTCAAAGATTAGGAAAAGAAATCCAACATTGATGTCAGAGTTGGAAGAGGAGGTGGTGTTGGTCGAAGAAGAGGAAGAATAGTTGCAAATGTTGAAGTGTTGGAAGCTATGAAACAGATGCAAGCTAGATTAGAAGCTGTGCAAATGGGAAATCAAAGAGATGTAGATGTTGGAGATGTCAGTGAGCCTGAAGTTGAAGCTGTAGAAGAGGGGGAACCTGCAGAATTTACTCCTGAAATGAGATTCTTTAAATCAGTGTTGGGATTCACATCTAAACCCAGACTTGAAGTCTTAATTTTTACAGGAGGCTTAAACCCAGAGGAGTTGATATATTGGGTTAATGACATGGATAAGTTCTTTGATTATGAAGAAATGGAAGAAGGAAAAAGGGGGAAATTTTTTGTCACAAAATTGAAAGGACATGCAGCACTTTGGTGGGATGCAGTGCAGGCAGAAAGAATGAGACATGGTAATCAACCAATAAAAAATTGGAATAGGATGGTGGCAAAGTTGAGAGGTAAGTTTTTTCCAAATGATTATTAACTTTCATTATTTAGACAGAGGTCAATGATAGTAAAAAAATATACAGAGGAATTTTACAAAGTGAGCATAAGAGCAGGTAAAATACAAGATACAACAGAGAAGATTGAAAGATATATGAATGGTCTCAGAATGGAGATACAAGATGAGATAAGTCTTTTGTCTCCTAAAATAGTGGAATAGGCTTATCAGATGGCCTTTAAGGCTGAAGAAAGACTCATGAGGAAGCAGTCTTCCAGAGGTAGAGGTACTTTCTGAGGAAGAGGAAGTGAAGGTGGTGGAGGAAGATATAAAACACCTAGAGAAGGAGATAGCAGCAACTCAAGTTAGCATACACCCACAAAAGGTGATGCAAGTGGCAGAAGGAGTTTTTCCAGAGGAAGATGAGGTAGAGGCAGAGGAAGAGAAATCAGATGTTATAGATGTAATAAGTTGGGACAAAGAGCTTATGAATGTCCAGAGAATGCGGGGACAAATCAAAGAAATTTAATTGTTGCTCAGAGTGAAGAGGAAGCAGCAAAGATGCCAAAAGTAGAGAATATACTAGAGAAAGGAGAATATTTGGTAGTTAACAAAGTTCTATTAAAACCAACAAAGGAAGTTGTTGAAGCAACACAAAGAAAGACTTTGTTTAGAAGTGTGTGCAAAGTTCAAGGAAAATGCTGTCAAATGGTAATTGATAGTGGCAGCACTGATAATTTGGTCTCTACAGAAGTGGTGGAGAAATTGAAATTAAAGACAAAGAAACATCCAACACCCTACAAGGTGTCATGGCTTCAAAAAGGACATCAGCTGTTAGTGAATGAAAAATGTGAAGTGGAGTTCCAGTTGGGCAGCTACAAAGACAAAATTATGTGTGATGTGATGCCTATGGACGTATGTCACATATTGTTGGGTAGACCTTGGCAGTATGAAAGAGGAGCTATGCATGATGGAAAAAAGAACACATACAAGTTTTGTAAAGATGGTGTAAATCATACATTGTTGCCTATAGAAGAAGAAGATCCATCAAGAAGGCCCGATCCAAAAGCTTTATTACTGATTGGAAAAGAATACTTGCAGCAGATTGAAGATGATGAGGTAAACTTTGCATTAATTTTCAAACCCAAAGTAGTAATTACTTCCACTAATATTTCTGATTTACTAATTGAAATTCAAGAGATGCTGGAAAATTACTATGATATCATTGTAGATGATTTTCCTGATGAATTACCACCTATTAGAAGATCATCCATCATATAGATTTGATTCCAAGAGAAAATTTTCAAAATAAAGCAGCATACAGGATGACTCCCATAGAAAACGAAGATTTTATTTTTTTTTTCTGAATAAGACTGATTCTATTAAGCAGGAATATAGTACAAGATAGTAATACAATCATGAGAAGCAGAAAACCAGCAACCGGAAATGATAAAACTATCAACCTCGGCTCTGTAGAAGGAGAGATACAAGCAGGAATCACAAGAAAAGACTGGATGTCAAAAAAACTGAAAACTACCCGGAGAGGGCAGAGGCCTCTATACGTAGCTTCTTCCCTTTCTTTTTACCGACTTTAACCCATCCAACCTGGGGTGAATGAGCTAAAGCAACCTGAAGATCAGAGTTCTCAATAGGGGGGGGCTCCTTATCTGAGTCGGAAGAGGAGGTCCCATGGGAGCGCTTGTGAGCAGCGGCAATATCATGAGGGTGCGCCTGAGCATCGGTGGGGATGTCCATTGACTGCCTCTGAACTGAATCTGCATCACTTTCATCATCTTCTGAGCAAGAGGAGTCAGAGTCCGCAGCAGGAGGCGGAGAGTACGGAGCCCATTGTTTAGAAGTGGCCTTGGAATTCACTTTTTTCTGTTTTGCCGGGAGAGCGGGGCAAGAGTTCTGCAGATGCCCTGTTTGGTGACAGTGACGGCAGCGGAAGGCAGTACTCTCATAATCCAAAGTCTGAGTCCAGAAAAAGTCATTTATTTTGAGATTGACCTGGTCTGGAAGTCCCTTGCTTAAATCTAGTTCCACACATAGTCTGGCATATGTGTAAAGACCTATGTTTTCTCGCGAGTAGTCTCCCATCAGAAAACTGCCAAAGGTGTTGCCAATCGCTTTATAGACTCTGACATGCCATAGATGGACTGGTAAGTTGGGAAGCCTGATCCAAACAGGTGTCTTGGTGATGACAGCAGTTGTTGGGTCAAAATCTGGGAACCAAGGTGTTAAGAAGAGCCCGGCTGTTCCCATGAACCAGGGACCTTCTTCGATAGCCTTTTCATAATGTTTAATATTATCAAACAAAACTATGAAATATCCTTTTGAACAAAATCTGACCTTGCAGTGGTGAGTCCAGTTAGCATGGATCCAATCATAGAGTTCCTTTGATCGCGGCCATAGTCCATTGAATCTGCATATGATGGCCCTTTCTGCTAAATTTTGAAGGTCGTCTCCAATTTCTTCATGGGAAAACTCTACAGTGGGAACCTCCTCAAGCTTGTCCACCAGAAAAGGCTTAGGAGCTTCAGGTGGTTGAGCTGCGGTCTTGGTTGTGTGTGCGTGAACTGCATCCTTGTAGGAGAAGGCAGGAGCCGAGGAGGATTGCCCAGGAGCTCCGCCTCTCAAGCGAAAGGATAACACAACAGAAGCATCTTTCTCAATATTATAGCAAGACAGAGGTAAATGGTTTTCAAGTTGTTTACCTTTGTAAAGCAGTCTCAGGAGTATTGAGGGTATTCCCAATCTGAGGTCAAGAGCTTGCAGAAGGTCCAGCACCAGATCCGAGGCATGCACCCATAACATTTTCGTTCCCCCAGAAGGAAGAGAGATTTGGATCTGGTATTGTGTGCCCAGCTTAGTAAAGCCATTGGCTGTGAGAGCCGCTGGCTGAATATCAGAACCCTTGAGAAGCCATCGCTTATCTGTTTTGCCCTGCTTCTCTGAGAGGCAGAGACTGAGCCGTTGCAGGGGCCCAGCAAGGGTTGGGGTGGCAGGAATGTTGGAGCGAACAACCCCTTTCTGGCCACCAAAGATGTTCCCTCCGCTGTTCGTATTTCGGAGAAGGGAGGCATTAAAAACTGGTGACCGCTTGTGGGGATGATCTTCCGGGCCAGCGAAAGCTATCACAATAGATCTGGGTCCAGGGCGGTGAAAATAGTCGAATGCGTCCACTGAGGAGGGCGTGGAGCAGGCAATGGAGCTGTCAATTGCAGGAATGATGCGTGCGTTCCGATGGAGCTGTCTGCATCCTGAGCAATGGGAGCCCAGATTGGAAGAGGCCATGAAAAGCAAACGCTAACAGTCTGATCGGCAACCTTTATTAGAAGACAACCTGTGAAACGAGAGCGAAAGAAAAAAGGCAATGTCGGCGGCGGCGGCTGGGCTGAAAGCCCTACTCGAAGCCATCTCGTTTCTCAGATCTTTCTTCAACCTTCACACAAAACTTTAGAAGAAATTGGAAACGAGTACGGAACTGTTAGATAAAGGATTGATCAGAGAGATTTTGAGTCCTTGTGCAGTGCCAACAGTGTTGAGTCCAAGAAAATATGGAGGTTGGAGAATGTGCACTGACTCAAGAGCAATCAACAAAATAACAATCAAGTATAGATTTCCTTTACCTAGAATTGAAGATTTGATGGATTGTTTAAGTGGGGCAAGATATTTTACAAAATTGGATTTAAAGAGTGGCTATCATCAAATTAGGATAAGGGAAGGAGATGAATGGAAGATAACCTTTAAAACAAATGAAGGGTTGTATGAATGGATGGTAATGTCGTTTGGATTATCAAATGCTCCTAGTACATTTATGAGGCTTATGAATGAAATACTGAAAGAATTTATTGGTAAATTTGTAATAGTATATCTGGATGATATATTAATCTATAGAAAATACAAAGAAGAACACATGAGACATATAAATTATGTCTTAAGGAAGTTGCATCAGGAAAGGTTTCTGGTAAATTTTAAAAAGTGTCCATTCATTAAGGAAGAGTTGATATATTTAGACTTTGTTGTTTCTGCAAATGGATTGAAAATGGATCCAGAAAAGATAAAGCTAATCATAGAATGGCCTTCACCTAAGAGTGTTTTTGAGGTAAGAAGTTTCCATGGCCTTACTAGTTTTTATAGAAAATTCATAAGGAATTTTAGTAAGACCAATGCTCCTATTGTTGACACTATAAAGAAGGACAAACAACCATTTAGATGGATTGATGAAGTAGAGAAA
Organism: Pinus albicaulis; assembly: GCA_034641835.2. NCBI lineage: Eukaryota > Viridiplantae > Streptophyta > Pinopsida > Pinales > Pinaceae > Pinus > Pinus albicaulis. Next base: position 923,038,960 of record CM076575.1, on the reverse strand, counting down.
AATTTTCAGTTGTTGAAACAAACAATAACAGAAAAGCCCATCTTATTTTTGCCTGATTTTAACAAACCTTTTCAAGTGAAATGTGATGCTAGTGGGGAAGCTATTGGAGCTGTCTTAAGTCAAGAAGATAGACCTATAGCTTATTTCAGTGAAAAACTAAATGAGACAAGAAGGAAATATTCTTCTTATTACAAGGAAATTTATGTAGTTGTGTAGCCATTAAAGAAGTGGAGCATTACTTAATGTCTAAAGATTTTGTGCTTTATTCAGACAGTCATGCATTGCATTACATTATGCAACAACTAAAACTGAATCAGAAACATGAAAAATAGGTAGAATATCTTTAAGTTTCAATTTTGTATTAAAACATATAAATGGCCAAGCAAACAAAGTAGCAGATTCCTTAAGTAGAAAAATCATTTTAGTTCAAGAAAGTCAAATTCAAGTGTTGGGTTTTTATTTTCTTAAAGAATTGTATAAGACAGATTTGGATTTTAAAGAGGCATTTGAAGCATGCAATAATCCTTTTTTGTTGGACAGAAGTAAGTGGTTGGACTTTTTCTTGCAAGAATTTTTTCTATTTAAAAGAAATCAGTTGTGCATACCAAATTGTTCTATGAGAGAAAATTTAATTAAGGAGAAACATAGTGGTGGACTTGGAGGAAACTTCGGTGTAGACAAGACTTATGAACAACTTAGTCATTTTTATTTTTGGCCAAAGATGAGATCTGAAGTGGAGAAATATATGCGGAATTTTAAAGTTTGTTAGTATGAAAAAGGAAGGAGTCAAAACACAGGTTTGTATGTTCCATTACCTATTCCAAATAGACCTTGGGATATGGTAAGTATGGATTTTTTTTTTGGTTTACCTAAAACACAGAGAAGGAATGATGCAATTTATGTTGTAGTTGACAAATTTTCTAAAATGGTACATTTTATTCCATGTTATAAAACCAGTGACGCTACTCATGTTGCTAATTTGTTTTTCAAAGAGATTGTAAGGTTGCATGGGTTACCTAAAAGCATTGTCTCTGATAGGGACACCAGATTTGTCGGTCATTTTTGGAGGACATTGTGGAAAAATCTTGGTACTGAACTGAGTTTCAGCTCAGCTTATCACACTCATACTGATGGACAGACTGAGGTGGTGAACAAAAGCTTGGTTAATCTTTTCAGAAGCCTTGCAGGTGAACATCCTAAATATTGGGATCAAAATTTGGCACAGGCTGAATATGCTTCTAATGACTCTCCTAAAAGGAGTACAGGGCAGAGTCAATTCCATATAGTTTATGGAATGCACCCAAGAGGAGTGTATGAACCAAGAAATTTGGGAAAAGTAGAGATGAGAAATGCTAAAGGAGAAGATTTTGCTGTAGAAATTCAAGCAATACATGAACAGGTAAAACAATCGTTACATGATAGCAACATCAAGTACAAGAGCAAAGCAGATTTGAAGAAAAGAGAAGTTAACTTTGAGGTTGGAGATTTGGTTCTAGCACACCTGAGAAAGGAAAGATTTCCAAAAAGGGCATATAACAAGTTGAAATTTAAGAAAATTGGACCATGCAAAGTATTGAGAAAATTTTCTGCAAATGCATATGAAATTGAATTACCCCCTGACATTGGAATATATCCAATTTTCAATGTTGTTGATTTGTACATGTATGAAGACATAGACACAGATGATACAACTGAAGGAAAAGAAGAGATTGATTGGTTGAAACAGTTACCCACAAAAAAGACATTTCAACCAGAGCAGATTTTAGACAAAAGATTGTCTAAGAAGACAAGAGGACAAGAGTATTTTTAGTATTTGGTCAAGTGGAAAGATCAATCAATTGTAGAGGCTACTTGGATGACAGATACCATGCTACAGAAATTGGGTAGTTCTGTAGAGGAGCTCATGGACAGGAGCCCATGAAGAATTTTGTCCTCAGGAGTCTGATGCAGGAGCATGAGACCTCCAGGAAAAGGACTTCAATTTTATTCCAAAAATACAAAAAAAAAAATACAAGCAAAGGAGTGGGTTTCCTTTAACTGTCAATTTATAGTTTTAGTAGATAGGGTTTGAACTATTATTTAGATATTTGAACTATTTTGTAATTAATTCAATGTATTTAGTATTTAGTTGATATTTTTAGGGAGAATATCGTGCAGAGGGATTTTATCCAAAATTGGACAAATTCGATCCTTTGAATCGGACTTGAATGATTGTATAAACAGTATTTTTTTGTGTAAGTTTTAGAAGTATGGAGCAGGATTTTGACTGTAGAATAATTAAATTGAAGAAATTTGATTTCCTCTGTATCTCTGTGAAATATACGTGTGACTGCATTTTTAGCAAAAGAGATAAGTTTGGAGGCTGAATGACTAAAACTCCAAAGAAGTCCCGAGAAGAATTTTCAACTGAGATAGAAGCAGTAATCTCGAAATTTCAGAGATTGTCACTAACACTTGCAACTAGCCCACCAAGAACAAAAGTTCTTTCATTGGTTGTTGCTTTGTGATATTTCAATTAATAAGTATAATTAATTGAAAAGAAAATTATAAATAAAAATACCCATAAAGATCAACAGGCCACAGTACGCATATTAAAATCAGAACCTGGAGGTGGAAAATAAATTGTAATTTGTATTTGATATTCTTATGATCTTAGAAGAAACTTCTTCTGTGCAAGAAAAGGGCTGCACACAAATTTGGTAGAGTAGTGCATGAAGTAAATTAATTATTAAAGCAACATAAATTAATTATGTTGGTTTGGTTTGTCTTTAGAAGCTTGTTGGTTTGGTTTGTCTTTAGTTCCTTTCAATTTCACTCTTATGTATTTCTGATTTTGTTATTTTTAATTTCTTTATTTTTTTCGTTGATTTTATGTTTCCTTTGTTTCGATCCTTCATGTCACCCTTGGAAACTATAACAAAGATCTAGAATTTCTTTATTTTCAAGCTTTTGTTGTAGAAATCGATAATTTATATCCAACTCCAGCAAATTAAGTTAGGAATTCCGCTAGGTACTATCCATCATTTGCACAGCACTTAAACCCTTTGTACTCAACTTTAAATACTTACCAACATTCTCAATTCACTACCAAGCCATTCTCCATTAGATACACAGCAAGAATCAACACATCACATATACTACACAGTCACATCACCAACCAGAACATCATGTACATAAGAGCATAACATCTAAACCACAGGAACTCACTCAATTAGATACCTTCAACACAACAGGACTTTCTAATACTTATACTCACTCATATCTTGTACATCTATATACTACAAGTGTTAATCACATTGTACCAGTATAAGCTAATTACATGTATAAGAAGCTTCCATGTTTCTATTCTCTCTCATTACCCTTACAAGCTATAGTACTCATCTACGTTGGTTCATATAAGCTTGTCTACTATGTTTCCATAACAAGCTTGATGTTGGTGGTATAGCTTCTACTTACAAAGAGCTTTATATCACCTTCTCATGGAAAGCTTACTAGTATGAATACATATGGTTCTGTTCACATATAAGCATATAAGTCTCTACATAATTACTAGTAGTGATGTATATAGTAACACTTTATATTCTTGTAAACACGATTATAGTAGTACTTATATTATGCATAAGCTAATAGTTACAGATACAAATTATTTATTTAGACAGCCAGCATTGCTAGGATATGCTTTCATGTTAGTGCCTTAACTTTGAGATTTACCCACCTAGAGATAGATAGATACTTGCCTACCTTAATGAAATTCGATTTCAATTTCATTCTTATGTATTTCTGATTTTATTATTTTTAATTTCTTTATTTTTTTTATTGATTTTCTATTTCCCTTGTTTCGATCCTTCATGTCACTCTTGGAAACTATAACAAAGATCTAGAATTTCTTTCTTTTCAAGCTTCTGTTGTAGAAATCGATAATTTATATCCAACTCCAGATTAGATAACAAAGGTATATAATTTCATTTATTTCATTCAATTTTCCTTTGATTCTTATATATATTTACATCCTAAAATTCCAGGATTTTTAGAATCACCACTTTGACTTTCTTAACTCAGTTCAAAATATAATTAGATTTATATTTTCTTACAAAAATATATCCTTTTATAATTCAGGAAAAACCCTCTTGTACAAATATCCTTATTCTCTTATACTTTGTGTTTTCCATCCACACATGTACTGTACATATTTAATTTTTTATAATTACATTAGAAATATTTCTATGTACATCTCAATTATGATACTTAAATTAATTCAGGTATATGCAATGTATTTCCAGAACACATTTTATTTGACTTAATTGCAATAGAATGAACAAAAATTAAGAAAACTCACACATAATTCAACAATAGAATGAACATAAATTCACACAGAATTCAGCAACAGAATGAACAAAAATTCACACAGAATTCATCAACAGAATGAATAGAAATTCACACAGAATAAACAGAATTAAACACCGCAAAGAAATTCACACAGATAATTCAGCAACTTAGAATTATTGTAATATTTAAATCAGTTCAATGTATTTAATTAATGTACCTAAATTTACACCTTCCATGATGCTTGTAATCTTGTAAAATGTTAAAAGTGGAGTGTTTTATGATGTAATGGATATTAATAATCTAGATTATGTACAGTGATATTATGCTAGTGTAGGTTGATGTTCAAGTTTTAAAATTCTTGTAAAATTATTGAGTGTTAACTTCTACAAGTTCTAAAGGCAGATTTTGTAAAGGGCCAGGTAGCCTCTGGATCTCATCTTTTCTCAAAGTTGACATATCCAGTAAATGCCCCTACAGTCGATCTCTGGAACAAAAATAGAATTTCTTCATTTTGATATCCATAAACCACTACCACTTTAAGGCAAACCTTGTACATGTGTCATTTCTCCCTTCTCCCATAAATTTTTAGGCAAAATTTAAGGCATGTATCATTTCTATTTCACTTCTCCCATAAACTATAAGGAAATTTGTCATTTCTCCCACAAACTCATAAAGGTGTGACTTTTGACATAACTTCATCAACCACTACCACTAGATGTTTTATTAAGTGCATAAAATAATTTTGCAAACCATGTAAATGCCATTTCTCCCACAAACTAAAGGATTTCACCCATTAATTCAAGGCAAACTTTAAGGCCTAAAAACTAAACCTAAAGTGGCTGAACTCCCATAGGATTTTAGTCTGTTTATTGAATGTTAACTTCTACAAGTTCTAAAGGCAAAGCCTGTAAAGCGCTAGGTAGCCTCTAGATCTCATCTTTTCTCAAAGGTGACATATCCAGTAAATTCCCCTACAGTCAATCTCTGGAACAAAAATAGAAGTTCTTCATTTTAATATCCATAAACTACTACCACTTTAAGGCAAACCTTGTACATGTGTCATTTCTCCATTCTCCCATAAAATTTTAGGCAACCTTTAAGGCATGTGTCATTTCTATTTCATTTCTCCCATAAACTATAAGGCAATTTGTCATTTCTCCCACAAACTCATAAAGGTGTGACTTCTGCGATAACTTCATCAACCACTACCACTAGTTGTTTTAGTAAGTGCATAAAATAATTTTTCAAACCATGTAAATGCCATTTCTCCCACAAACTAAAGGATTCAACCCATTAATTCAAGGCAACCTTTAAGGCATAAAAACTAAAGCTAAATTGGTTGAACTCTCATAAGATTTTGAACTTCCATATTATTTTAGTCTGTTTGTTGAGTGTTAACTTCTACAAGTTCTAAAGGCAGAGTCTGTAAAGGGCCAGGTAGCCTCTGGATCTCATCTTTTCTCAAAGGTGACATATCTAGTAAATGTCCCTACAGTCAATCTTTGGAACAGAAATAGAAGTTCTTCATTTTAATATCCATAAACCACTACCACTTTAAGGCAAACCTTGTACATGTGTCATTTCTCCCTTCTCCCATAAACTTTAAGGAAAAATTTAAGGCATGTGTCATTTCTATTTCATTTCTCCCAGAAACTATAAGGCAATTTGTCATTTCTCCCACAAACTCATAAAGGTGTGACTTTTGACATAACTTCATCAACCACTAATTCAAGGAAAAAGTTAAGGCCTAAAAATTGAACCTAAAGTGGCTGAACTCTCATAGGATTTTGAACTTCCATAGGATTTTAGTTTGTCTGTTGAGTGTTAACTTCTACAAGCATGGAAAATTTTAGGGGCTAATATTCACAGTTAGGCTAATTTTCCATTGTTTTTCCAAAAAAACGATTCACCAATTTCCAATTTTTTATAAAAATGATTCGCCCAAATTTTACAATATAAAATTATTTTACGTTCAAAATTGCCAACATTATATATAAAATATATATAATATCATTATAAATGTGATAATTTTACAAATACATCAATAAACATTTTATAGTTTTCATATTAGGGATGAGTGAGATTCGCCAATTTTTTAAACTTCAAGACAATTTTCCATCCTTAAAATTTTCCCTGTCTACAAGTTCTAAAGGCAGATTCTATAAAGGGCCAAGTAGCCTATGGATCTCATATTTTCTCAAAGGTGACATATCCAGTAAATGCCCCTACAATCAATCTCTGGAATAGAAATAGAAGTTCTTCATTTTAATATCCATAAACCACTACCACTTTAAGGCAAACCTTGTACATGTGTCATTTCTCCCTTCTCCCATAAAATTTTAGGAAAAATTTAAGGCATGTGTCATTTCTATTTTATTTCTCCCATAAACTATAAGAAAATTTGTCATTTCTCCCACAAACTCATAAAGGTGCATGACTTTTGACATAACTTCATCAACCACTACTGCTAGTTGTTTTAGTAAGTGCATAAAATAATTTTTCAAACCATGTAAATGTCATTTCTCCCACAAAATAAAGGCTTTCTCTCTTTAATTCAAGGAAAACTTTAAGGCCTAAAAATTGAACCTAAAGTGGCTAAAGTCTCATAGGATTTTGAACTTCCGGATTTTAGTTTGTCTATTGAGTGTTAACTTCTACAAGTTTAAAGGCAAAGTCTATAAAGGGCCAGGTAGCCTCTAGATCTCATCTCTTCTCAAAGGTGACATATCCAGTAAATGCCCCTACAGTCAATCTCTGGAATAGAAATATAAGTTCTTCATTTTAATATCCATAAACCACTATCACTTTAAGGCAAACATTTTACATGTGTCATTTCTCCCTTCTCCCATAAAATTTTAGGAAAACTTTAAGGCATGTGTCATTTCTATTTCATTTCTCCCACAAACTCATAAAGGTGTGACTTTTGACATAACTTCATCAACCACCACAACTAGTTGTTTTAGTAAGTGCATAAAATAATTTTGCAAACCATGTAAATGTCATTTCTCCCATAAACTAAAGGCTTGCTCCCATTAATTCAAGGAAAACTTTAAGGCCTAAAAAATGAACCTAAAGTGGTTGAACTCTCATAGGATAGGATCCTCCAATCTCAAGATTTCCCCCCATTAATTGAAGGCAAACTTTAAGGCCTAAAAACGGAACCTAAAGTGGTTGAAATTCCATAGGATTTTAGTTTATTTTTTGATTCTTATCTTATACAAGTTATAAAGGAGTTTATAAAGGGCTAGGTAGCCTCTGGATCTCATCCTTCCTTAAGGCATGTAAAGGGCCACGTAGCCTCTGGATCTCATCTTTTCTTAAGGCCTGTCATTTCTAGATGTGATTTCTGCCATAAATTTTAAGACAAACTTTCATGCAAACCATGCATTAACCATGTATATGTGTCATAAATCTCCCTTAAACTCTAGGCAGTGCGATCTTTAACACATCTCTTTTCTAGATGTGAATTCTACCATAAACTTTAAGTAAAACTTTAAAATAAACCATGCACATGTCATTTATCTCATGCACATGTGTCATTTCTCCCATGCATTTGTAATAAATGTTAATTTAATATTTTTTTATTGAATTTGTTTTGTCAAGGGATAAAAAAGCCCACTAAATATGGTTGAAAAATGGACATTATGCATAGATGTTTCTTGCTATCCCAATCCAGGTTAAGCAGTGATTACATATGTGCTTTCCAATATTGTGACTAGCAAGGTCGTCCAAAGGAAAATTAATATACTAGGAAGAAAAACAAATAACGAGGCATATTATATTGCATTGATAAAAGGCTTGGGAACAATTAGGGAGTATGGATCAAATGGAATTATAGTTTTCATGAATTCTGAACTTGTGTGCAACTAGATGAAAGGCGTGTACCAAGTTAAGAAGGAGAGGCTAAAGCAACTGCATGGGAAAGCAAACAATATTGTTAGCCAATTTCAATTTTTAAGTATAAGACATTGTACAAATGTGAATAAGATGTCTGTTGATCTATTGCATGGGACAATGCCAATTCAGGATTCATCTATCAAAGATGAATTAATAGATGAATTATAATTATACGGGGCAATGCTAATGCAAGATTCATCTCTCAAATATGAATTAGTTTTGAGACGTTCTTCTTCAAAAATTCAAGATTCATCTCTCAAAGATAAATTAATGTTGAGATGCTCTCCTTCAAAGCGTCTTTTTTAATGACCATGTGTTTTTTTCAATTATATACCAAGTGTGCTCCCACCACACCATGTAAAGTGCAACTTGGTGAACTTCACATTTTTATAAAATTAAAATGTGAGGACTTCAACAATTTTTTGTTTAAATGGAGTTTCACGCTTCTTTTTTTATGAACATGTGTTTTTTTCAATTTTATACCAAGTGTGCTCCCACTATGTTAAGCGCAATTTGGTGAACTTAACATTTTTATAAAAAAAAAAATTCTTAAATTTAGTTTTACACATCAATTAGTGCTTTGAAAGTTGTGTTTTATATAATTTGTGTACATTAAATTACATTAATTTTTTGAAATTTATTTTGAATTTATTTTAAATAGTAATTTAAAAAAATAATTGTAAATGCCTAATGTAGATATGTATATCATGGAGGATGAATGATAAAGATCAATAAAATATCATATCTCTACGAGAGATGGGGATCAGGGATCGAGGGATGTTCATGGTATTTAAATATAATCTTAAATATCCATACATATACATACATGTGCGTACATATGGAATTGATTTTTTATCAATTTTGTGAGTTAAATTAGTTTTTAATAAGTTTTATTTTTTATTTTTTAGGAGTTAAGAGGACAAGGGTGTCTACTCCATCAATGGAGTATGCCCATGGTTCACGCAATCAAGATATGTTTCATGCAATTTAATCAATGAATATGTACATGTATTTATATGTATGAATGTATTTTTAAATTGATTATAAATTCATATTTTTTATTGAAGCTTCTCTCTCATCTCGTGAGGTTGGTGGTGGTTCACATTACCTTGTAGGGCCATCAATAAGTGCTGGTGGATTGTGTGAAGGTGGTGATATGTATTCCCATAGAGACCAATCAACGGTTGGTCGTGTTGGTTCTCAACCAATCGGTGGTCGTTTTGGTTCTCAGCGGGGTCGTTCTAGTTCTCAACAGTCTCAGGGTGGGAAAGATGCTAGCCAACCACATGGAGGTGGCCATCAATTTGAATATTATTTTCATTCAATTTGTACAAATTTGTTTACATGTGTTTTTTAACATGAAAAATTTTATATATTGATGCAGAGGCTGAAAATGTTGCTCCAAATGTTGCTCAAAAAAGACGTAGGACAGAACACGTCATTCAAGAAAGAAGGTTTTCCACCAACCACGACTTATCCATCCGACATTTCCGATATACCTTGGGAAACAAACATGCAGCAATGCACCTTAGAAAGGTGTCAACATCTTCATGCAAAATTGAAGAGAGATCTCGTGGCTTTGAATCTACTTGTTGAGAGTCAAAAAAGCTTGGAAATAGTTACACACTCTTTAAGCAAACTAGTAGATGTGGACCTAAAGCTTGGGCCAACCACTGATACTTTCGTAGAAGTGATGAGAAAAAGAAAGGAAATAGTGATGGGTCCCAATAAATGGGAGGTTCTTAAACAAAGAGTTACAATAGAAATGGGAAATTCTATGTTTAATTTCAAAGAAGGGCCGAAAAGAAAGATGCTAAAGGTGCAATATTTCAAGCACCCTCATATAGCTCACTATTTGTATGATAGACACCTTGAAGCCTATGGAAGACTCCCATGGAACAACGAGGTTCCGCTTTATTTTGAAAAATTATTTTATGCAGAATTCTTTTTGCAAATTAAACCCAATTACAATGACCTTCCTTTTGATTTTTTGGTCCTGGGAAAGGTCGATTGTGTGACCATAGGGGCGCTAGGCGTGATGTTGAGTTGTCTCACCCTGAGCCACCATTGGTTAGTCGACCTCTTTGTGTCAAAAATTTGCAGTCAGAGATGGATGCCACTTCTCAAATTAGTCGAGAAGCAAGGGATGCCATCATTGACAATGTTCATAGTAGATTTGGTGGAGTCGATGTTTGTCTGAATCAACAAAGAGCACGTGATAATGCATGCACTAATTTTGTGTATTATACAAATGAAGAGATTGAAAACATAAGTGTTGAAGATCTCAAAACATATGCAAATAATTGTCACAATGGTTGGCAGGACCTAATTGTTCATGAGTAAGAGGGCATGGGAACAGTATATGTTAATGGTCAGGGTTCAATTATTTTAACACATGTAAAATTTGTAATAAACACATATATACATACATTTATTTGTTTACATTAATCTAACAAAAATGTATCATTATATGTTAACACCATTTGCAGTTGTTACGCTTGATGAATGAAGAAAATGTTAATATCATGGTCAGAGCCTTCAGTTCAAACAATCAAGATGGGTCTCACCATCAATCATACAATCAAGATGGTTCTCACCATCAAGATATGTTGGAAAATGTTAGTGTTTTTTAAGTGAACACATGATGATGTACAATTATTTTTTATCTATTATTATATATATCGAAACATGATGAGATATTTTTAAAATAAATAATTGCGCACACATGTACATGTACATATATATAATAAAATGTTTAACAAATTCTGATTCCGTCCAATGTTTTTGGGATGGTGGTACCTTCTTTTTCCTTGGGAGATGTGCCAAATCCACCATCACAAGTATGAATAATTTTTCACTTTTAAAATTTATGTTTTTAAGTTATATATTCCACCTCAAAAATTTCCATTAAAAAATGAGATATATCTAGATCTTGAGTTATTTTAAATTTTTTGAATTTTAGGTTTTTGGAGATTTTCTTTCCGAGCCACTCTTAGGAGACGTGCCAAATCCACCAGCACAAGTATTCAATTTTTCACTTATATATATATATATATATATATATATATATATATATATATTAAGTTATTTAAGTTATAAATTGAAGTTTAAAATTTTTATTATAAATTGAGATCTAGAGATTTTGAGGTATTTTAATTTTTTTGAATTTTAGGTTTTTGGAGATTTTCTATTGGAGCCTCTCTTAGGAGATGTGCCAAATCCACCAACAAAAGTATTAATTTTTTCATTTAAATATATGTTTTTAAGTTATAATTTATAAATTGAAGTTTAAAAGTTTTATTATATATTGAGATCTTGATCTTGAATTATTTTATGCTTTTACATTTTTTGAATTTTAGGTTTCTATAGAGGATTTCTTTTCTCCACGGACTCTAGCGATGGAGATAGGAACATCCACACCATTTCAACCATTTGAACAAGTTGTCTAACTTTTTTTTTAATATTATTGAAAATAAGTTTATATATGCATTTTCATTTGAAATTTTTTAATATATATATATATATATATATATATATATTGTTAAAGATGTTCCAGTGGAGGAAGTTTTAGTAGACGAGAAACAAATGGAAAGGGAACCACATGAGGTATTGCATGATTTTTTTGACATTTTGGTTTTTTAACATGAAGCTCTATATATTCTCACTCAATTTTAAAACATTAAATTTTAATGTTTGTACACATTGTGTACAGGTTCCCCATGCTTCACATGATAGCTCGAGGATCTTGAATTTTCTAGGAGAGACAGTACATCCATTTGTATTTGATGGATGAGGCACATGCACTATTTGATAAATGAGGCACATGAAAACATGAAACATTATATTTTCAATAGATTTAGTCTTAAATTTACTTTTTTATATATAGTCTTATCTAGATGCAGTCATATATAACTTGATACTTGATACTTGTGAGATCTACAAATTTTGGACATATTTTATGTGAACTACATTTGGTACATGTGAATGTGATATATAATGTTTTTAAAACTTAAGTTTTGGATGGTTGAACTACATTTGGCATGTGAAGTAATGTTACAGTGTCATATACTTAGTTTTGTTCTTAAAACTCAAGTTTTGGATGGTTGAACTACATTTGACATGTGATGTGAAGTAATGTTGTGTTATAATTTGTTTTGTTTTACGTTGTTTTGCTTGAACCACACTATAGCAGGCAATGCACTGTACACATTTAGGATTTATAATGTTTTGTTTTTAAAACTCAAGTTTTGGTTTGAACTACATTTGGCATGTGAAGTAATGTTGTGTTATAATTTGGTTTGTTTTCAAAACTTAATTTTTGGATGGTTGAACTACATTTGGCATGTGAAAAAATGTTTTGATCTGTTATGTTTTGTTTTTAAAACTCAAGTTTTGGATGGTTAAACTACATTTGGCACGTGATTAAGCTATAATGTTTTGTTTTTATTGGATAGTTGAACTAAAATTGACATGTGATTATGATATAATGTTTTGTTTTTAAAATTCAAGTTGTCGTTTTCCAAAAAAAAAAATTCACATGAATATATGTACTCAACATTTTTCATCAATGCAAATAGAAAAACTATTTTCAGTTAATTGCATTCTAGAACATATATATTCAGTACGTGAAACATTTTTCATCAATGCACATAGTAAAACTACTTGAACATTTAATTGCATTTTAGAACATATATATATATCCAATACGTGCAACATTTTTCATTAATGCACATAGTAAAGCTACTTTTAGTTAATTGCCTAGAACATGTATATATCTAGTACGTGTGCAACATTTTTCATCAATGCACATAGAAAAATTACTTTCAGTTAATTGCATTCTAGAACATATATATCCAGTACTTGCAATATTTTTCATCAATGCACATAGAAAAGCTACTTTCAGTTAATTTCATTCTAGAACATATATATATCCAATACTTATAGAACATATATATCTAGTACTTGCAACATTTTTCATCAATGCACATAGAAAAGCTACTTTCAGTGAATTGCATTCTAGAACATATTTATATCCAATACATGCAACATTTTTCATCAATGCATGTATAGAAAAACTACTTTCATTTGATACTAGTGTGCATGTACCAAAACAATGTACATGTGCAAACACTTGCACATATAACATAACAAGGAAGTTCAATTTTTAGTTGAGTTCTGGAAGTTCTAAAACATGAATCCAAAGAGAAGAAATTGTTGGGCAGTGCAATAAAAAAAATTCCAATGGAATGCTATCTTCAATGATCTGTTCATGATCGGATTTTGACATTTTCCATTTCTTAATTTTCTTTTTTTTTCTTTGATTGAACCTCTATCAACTTTATGCGTGTTGCACATACCAAATGACTATATTGACAACTTATGACATCAAGTTCATAGTCTTCAAAGTAAACAAAATCCCCAATTTGATTAGTTTGTCTGAAAAAATAACCTTTCAGTATAATAGATCCTCTGTCATATGGAAACCCGTGACCATTATATTTTTCTAATAATTTCATCTTTCATTCAGTGCAATGCATCAAATAATACTTCATATTTTCATCGTTGTCAGTAGGTGCAATTATAGTGAAAACATATCCTACATAATAAAAGAAACTTATGTATTTAAATTTAGATCATAATTAACATGAAAAAAATAACTTTAAAATAATTTTAGTATCTATTTCTAGATCTCTATCATTTGAAAGTAATTCAAATGTTATGTTCTCTAACAAGATTAGAAACTTGATCACCATCAGATGATATTGTAGTCTCCTCTGATTGCATTTCTTCAAACATTGCAACGAATATTTTCCCCTTTGTATTTAACTTTGTATGTTTCCAATATTTTACATACATTTTGTGTTCACAAACATCATTGGATTTTGTGTTGTCTATGCAAATATGACAAAAACAAGAATATTTTCTTTTATCTAATGCAAACACATTTGTGGACAAATTTGTTTTAATTGAATGCAATTTTCGAGTCCCTTTTACTATTTCATCGTCATTTCCAATTCATCTATCTACATCTTCGACC